>SJYA01007134.1:0-19021 GCA_006410615.1 Neotragus moschatus
ATTTTTACAGTTTTCTTAAAAAAATGTACTGTATTGAGTGTTAAAATTCTATTTTTGTCAAAATAGGAAATCCATTGAGGTTATAACTAGAAGTGAGGCTTGAAAAGGCATAGGAGGAATCAGAATTGGTCAAATATCTCATTAAGCTTTTCAGAACTGCAACTATCATTTCACTACCTTTTGGTCATTAAAGATTCTTGTCTCCTTTTTCTTCACCCTGAATGAAAAATGTTTTCAAATCTCTGTTTATTGACTTACTATTACTGTCTACAATGTCTCAGGCTCTTTGCTAGCCACTGGTGGCTTGCTGAATACTATGACTTGGAGCTTGCAGAACAGGAGGAGACAAGTGTGCACCGCAGCTGTACAGTTTACTAACAGCTAAGATAATGGAAGAACCAAGAGCCATAGAACCATGGAGTGAGGACACTGAACCCAGCCTAGGGATGTGTGTGTACATAAACCTAGGGTCTTACTATGAAGTGATTAGGTGAAATAACAGAAGTCAGACAAATGGTGACAGGCAGAGAGCACAGATCAGGCAAAATGCTGTCTGGTCCTAGGGAGAGAATCCATTTTGACCACAGAGAGGTGGAACTTTTACCTTGTTAAAATTTAAGGAGTAGATATAGGAAGTAAAGTGGGTGTGGTTCAGAAATTATAGAATCTGGAAAATCCATGAGTCACTATAATAGAAACTATAGGAATTCCATTTATCCTTAAAGACCAAGATCCTAAACACTCAGTTTTCAATTTACTTTTGTTTTAAAATTCTGAAAAAAATAAAATAGTTGTTCTGACATAAGGAAATTTTACTAAGACATTAAGATATATGGGCAAAAGATGCAGTGAATGCTCTACCATAGATGTTGAGAGTTTTTAAAAAAACGTGTAAGGGAAGTGTGTATCATGATTTATCTAGTCGCAATTACATGTGCCAATATTAATAAAATTAAACACAACCAAACTACATTTCTGCCCTCTCATATTCTGATCTCAAAATTTTGGATCACTTGCCTTCAAACAGCTCTCACTTTTAAATTAAGACCGAATGCATGAAATAGTCAAAAAGATTGAACTTGGGAAGATGAAAATAAATAAATAAGAATCTAGTCAATAGTAATAACCAAAACCCATTTTAAGGCAGTGGCCAGTTCAAAATATCTACTGTGCAACATCTAAATACCACTCTAAGTTTCTGGTCCTGGTCAGAATATAAATTAGAAGTAGTCTCCTTCTCAATAGCCTGTGTTAATAAATAGAGTAGATTAGGGCATACAATGAGAGGACTGCTTGCATTTTCAAATATTTCAACTTCAGTTTTCAGAGCAAACTCAGTCATTTTTAACCTAGCTCCAATATCATCTTACTCAAAATACAGATAAAGTTTGAATTTTAAATTAACATATAAATGACTTTGGGTTGATTTAGAAAAACTAAGCTGACCCTCAGGTCCTTTAACCATCAGTGAAGACTAAGGAAATAAATAGCATTATAAGTTATGAAGACAGTATCACCAAATTTTCATTGATTAATTCAATAAGTATTCATAGGGCATGAAGAATATAAAATTCCCTGCACTCAATGTTCCTATTATGTACTTAACTATATAAAAACTACAATTACAAAATGATAAATAGCAGTTGTATTAGCCAGGGTTCTCCAGAGAAATAGAACCAATAGGATATGTAAACATATATTAAAACAATTTATTTTAACTGTAGGAATTCTGCAAGTCTGCAATCTTTAGGGGATGCCGGCAGTTTAGAAACTCAGGCAGGGTTTTTATTTTACAGTCTTGTAAAATTCATTTATCTTTTTAGGAAAGCTAGCTTTGCTCTTGGGCTTCCCTGGTGACTCAGAGGTTAAAGCGTCTGCCTCCAATGTGGGAGACCCAGGTTTGATCCCTGGGTCAGGAAGATCCCCTGGAGAAGGAAATGGTAACCCACTCCAGTATTCTTGCCTGGAGACTCCCATGGACAGAGAAGCCTGGTAAGCTACAGTCCATGGGGTCACAAAGAGTCCGACATAACGGAGCGACTTCACTCACTCATCTTTGCTCTTAAGACCTTCAAGTGATTGGATGGGACCATTCAGATTATCAAGGGTATTCTCTTTAAAGTTTACCAATTCTATACTATACCAAATAATCTGACAGCAACATCTAGCTAGACTAGTGTCTAGTTTGACCAAACAACCGAGCACCATAGCCTAGCTGCTGCTGCTGCTAAGTCGCTTCAGTTGTGTCCGACTCTGTACGACCCCATAGAGACCATAACTCACCCATAACCCTCATGGCAATTCAAGGTAATACACACTCCAAGTAAGTATTTCAGAGATATAGTATTTGATATTGCATCTCTCCACTGAATTTTCATCATATACAAATCCTCTCATCCTGCAGGATGACAAAAGAAGGCCTGAAAAGTGATGAACCTTGTGTCACGATGAGAAAGAATTAGTACCAACTAGAGAATCATTGAGCAGAGGACTCTGCCATTTAAGCAGCAAGCCCAAAATAGCTTCATTATTTCTGCTGAAGTCTTCCTCATGGCATGGCAAAGACAATAACTGAGCAAATGACAACAATGTTGTCTTTTGATGTATGGCAAAACCAATACAATATTGTAAAGTAATTAATCTCCAATTAAAATAAATAAATTTATATTAAGAAAAAGTAAGCATCCTATCTTTTAGAAATGGAAGGAAGATACAGGAAATAGACTCAAGAGAAAGAAAAGCTGCCTTCAACACTAGATGCTGGCCTAATATCAATACTATTAGCTGGACTTTGATGTTGCTAGAAAGTTACCTGGTACAGCTAGGTCTTGGTGTTCTTCTATGAACATAAATAATTTTACAGATCAACAACAGACAAGGGCCCTGTGGTTGTGATGGACCAAGATAAAAAGATCAACCTCTATACATGTCTAAATTGAACATTGGCTAAACCACAAAAATAACCCAATACCCCCCTACCCTGGCTCATGCATAACTGCTGCTTCTTTATGAATTGTAGCTTTAATCTTGCTCTTTTATTCCCTCCTTCTAGATAGTATGTCTTAAAAATATTGAATCATGGAACTACCCATACTTCATGATAGCATCTAATCCAAAGCAAAGTCTAGCTTCTTTAAACTCTTCCCTAAACTATCGACCATGAGCCCAAATTCTACAATAAATTCTAATAACCTTTTACTGAGATGATACCCAGTATGCCATGGCATAGTATCTCTCCTTACAAAAGCAATAAACTCTAATAATTCGACTACACATGCATGATCATGGACAAATGCAAGCAAGCAAAAAAGAGACCAAGAAATACATGGATTAAAAGTATGGCTTCTGGTAATGAAGAAGAATAACCATAATACTCATTCTACCAAATCAGACGTCAACTTAATGGACGAGTATAATAGCTCACAATATATAGAACCTTTACAAGAATATTTAAAGTATACTTAAGTATAAAGCTAACTACTTTTTCACCTGCAAAATGTCAATGAAATCATTTTGGGATTAATTTCATGAGAAATTTTATACTATACAGGGGAACAAACCAAGTCATTTTGGCATAAAGGCTCATAGACAGAATATCTGCCTGTCATGAACTTACCAGATTAGAAATTCTCTGAATGTACTCATTTGGAAATCATTTTTCCTAAATGAAGCTACCCAATTTGAGAATTTTGATACTATAAGCATCCATCCAAATATTTATTCCTGGCTATCCATCATCATTGATAATGCATCTATTTTGAGTGTAAAAGTTACTTCTAAAACATCTACTGTATTCTAAATGCATATTTGTACTAAATTCATGACACAATACCAAGAGGAAAATTGAGCTCTGTTAATTTTTATAATCCTTGAACTATTAACATTTCCATACAAAATGTAAGCTGTCATGCATGAATGGAGGTTAGACACAAACTGGTGTGTATGTGTCTGTATATGCCATCACAGGACTGACTTATCTGCAGCATTTTCTTGTTTGAGATCACCCAGCTGCCTTGAATCCTCAGGCTCTACTTTGGGAAAGGTAAAGGTATTGGATGAGGAACTCTAGCCTGATAGGCAGTGTAGAGATTTTGTAAATGTACTCAGAAGAATCAACCTTAAATAGTTCAGTTTTAATGATGACTCATCATATCATTTGAAAAGATGAAGAAAACAAGGGAAGAGTCCTGGTCATGATACTATGAGTTAGTTCAGAGTCATAGGATCAGATGGAGAAACACCAGGAAACCAAGAGAAAACTTCAGTGGCAGTGGCATTCACCTGCAGGGAAAGTTGTTCCTCATGAGAGAGTCTGGGTGAAGAATGAATTTGTGGAAAGCAGTGCTGAATATTTCAGTCAGCTTTCTCCATAAGCATGCCTGGTGTGTTAAAATTGTACGTAATAATTTAGGTTCAAACAATATCTGAAAAGCAGTAATGTTGAGAAATAATGTAAAAATAATAAATGTGCAAAACTTCCCAGCATGTTATCCTTATTCAAAAAGACTTTAGCAAAAGATAAATTCTACAAATTTATGAACACAGTTTCATCTTTTAGCTAGAGTTCAATCCTAAATAGACTGTGGAAATTTGCAAGGGAAGAAAATATTTGAGTATAAAGAATATAGGAAACTTTAAAATCATGGAATAACTGTTAATGAATATCAGAAAGTTCCTGTTAAGAGAATCAATAAACAGGCAGTATAACATCCCAGAGCACAAGTCGGTCTCAAAACAGGAGAACTCCTTCTACAGAGAAACTCTGTGCATGTGATTAATGGTGCATATTGATTTTCTTCTGGTGTTGTTTTCACTTGCTTTTCCTATCCTCTTTTTTTTTTGTGGGGAAGAGTCTTCATAACCATTCAGTGGCTTTTTTTCTTTTTATTTATCAACCTTTTATTTCACCAAGGAAAGATATTACAAAAAGACACTATAACATATTTTGTACAAGACCATTATGGTATCAAAAAAAGAAGGGTATAATCTCAGAATAAAGAACAGTTTCAAGTTAAGACATCATCATTGTCCTTATATTTCTTCTTTTGTCTCTCCCAAGTAACAAAACCTTTACCCTGGACTGGTTACTAGATGAGATGATCTCTCAGGTGTGTTTTGGATTCTACAATCTTATTCAAATTCTGTAATATATATATACACACACACATACACACACACACACACACACACATACATTTCTATATGTAAATACATTTTGTATAATAGTATGCTGCCGGGGTCCAGCCCCAGTGGATCCAGGGTGATTCAAGGGTGAATGGCGTAGGCGAGGGAAAAACTTATTTATTTAGAAATGTAAAAAGAGATTAGGAAGAAATAGTATAGTAGGAAAATTTAGGGGAGAAAAGAGGCTAAATAACTTGGAATATGTGGAGAACTAATAAAACTTCAGGACAAGAAGTTTGCACCATCTACGTTAGGCCACCAGCGTCCTCTTGAATATTGGAGGGTGCCCCACCTTGGACTCCCTCTCACATGGATGTTAGAAGCTGGGACAAGTAAGTAGACATGGTGAGCCTCCACACCCCAGAATTCAGCCAGAAATAAGAGTAAAGAGGAGGGGGGAAACCAGTCCTTCCAATGACTGGCTCGGCCTCTATTATCTAGAAAGGCCTTTTATACCTTTTTGATTGTACATAGAGATCAGTGGGTAATACAAAATTATTCAGTGTTAGCAGTCCAGACTCTTATCAAAACCAGGCTTTTCTCTCTGCATACCTAGTTGTATACACAAGTCTCAGGTGATTTACATCATCTTCCGGCCAAAAGGGCCAATTAACTTTTTTTTTTTTTTGGACTAAGATTTATTTATTTACTTAACATTAACATTTAAAAAGATTTCATTTACCTCCCAGCAACATGAAAGACAACTGAGGGTGCTATTAAAACTCTGAAATCCAGAGACAGGAAAGATTCCCAACCCCATTCTGGAGGTGGCGTGAAGGATCTGTGCCAGGCCTCCAACACAGAGCAGGCTCTGCCTAAGCTAAGACAACCTCGAGATAAGACAGCCTAAGCCTTGTTCCCATCTGGAGACAGCCCTAACTGCTCACAAGGAGGAAAGAGCTCGATTGTACTGAAGACTCGTTCCTGATGAGTCACCAGGAAGGTCTCTGAAGAGAGTTGGTTCTCTCTTCAGCAGGTAGTTCAGCACCCTTCTGGAGAGGAGAGTAGTAGTCTGCGGCCGGGGATGCTGGACACTTTTTCAGTAATGTGTTGTTCCTTTGTTCCACAGCAAGGAGTCCAAAATCAACAGGAGTCATTAAGAACCCCCTCTGGCTGCAACCTGAATGCATCTCCCAGGCCAGATGGGGCAGAGATGATGAATCCAGCTTCAGGGGGCCTCTTCTTCAATGGGGGAGCAGCCAGAGAAGAAGCTGGCATTGCTAGCCAGGGCTCGTTTCTTTTTCTTCCCTGGAGCTTTATTTCCTTGGGTTTCTGTTGCTACATCTTTCGACTCTGAGTGGCCAAGGGGGAAGGCAGCTGGAGCCGTCTTCTTTAACAGCACCTGCTCCTCGTCACTCATCTCTTTCAGGATCTTGCTGTTGGGAGTGGCACAGACAGGGTTAAAGAAGCTCAATCCTGGGGCCACCTCTGTGGGATCCTCCAGTTTGAAGGAGCCTTCAGAATCCTGAGTCCGCTCAGCTGTGCCCAGGCTATCCTTGTCTTGCTGACGGTGCCTACACTTTGTGGCGTCACAGCTGCAGTCTGCGCCACGGTCCAGTTTTTGCTTCCTGCACCCACACTGCTTGTTCCCACACCAGCCCTTGCAGGAACACCCTTGGATGTTCTTCTTGGACACCTTCACTAATTTTGTTGGCTTCCATTCCTCATCATTCCCGTCGCCATCATCGCCATCATTGTCCTCGGGCTCATTCACAGAATATTCCGAACAGTATTTTAGATCTTCGATGTCCAATGCTTCGCTCCAGGAACTTTTCTTTAAAACGGGAAGGTCTGGGCTTAGGTGGGATATATTCAAAAGAAGAGTCTGGAGACAGAAGGGTATCCTTAGGAAGATGAGGTTTCTGTTTGCTGGCTACTTGGAGGAGGTTCAGTTTCTGCTTCCTGAGTTCGTTCTCTTGCAGAAGCTGCTGATTTTGCTCACACACTTCCCGCATCTTCTCAAGTTCTTCATCCTGACACTTTAGGGTGTTCAGCAGCTATTGTTCCTTTTCACTGACTTCTAGCTGCTTCTCCGCAACTTGGCTTTGTTGCAGCTGACTGAGGAGGTACAGCACCCTCTCTTGGTGCTGCTGCTCCACTCTCTCCAGCTCTGCCTGTAACTCTGCTTCTATTTCAGCAAAATGATTTCGTTCTTCAAACAGCATCTTCTGCATGTCAGCATGGCTGGCCTTGTTCTGTTTCAGGTCGCTTTCAAGCTTGCTGACCTGTATTTTGGAGGAGACCAGTTCTCCAGTTAAGTATTTCAGAGCACACTTGGCTTCCAGAATGGTAGCAATATTCTCCCAGCGGTGTTTTAGTCTGTCTTCACTTTCTGTGTCCAGCAGCTTCTGCTGTAGCTCAGCAATTTGAGCACTCCTGAGTTCCATTTCAGTCTCTAGGCTTTCAATCTGCTTTTTAATGGAATCCTCTGATGCAGGAACTTGACCACGCAGTTCAGCAAGTGAGAATGTTCGCCTCCGGAGTTTAGGAGGTGGATTCTCCCCAGATTCCATTTTTAATTTGAGTTGAGCCACATCCTGAGCCAGAATCTTTCTGTCTTCAAGAAGGTCATTCAGATGGCGTTTGGCTTCCTCAGTACTGACCATTATTTCAATTTCATTTCCAAGCCAACTCTTCACTCGCGCTGCAGTGCCTTCCATTCCATGACTCTGAGACTCTTTCCGCTTATCTGCGACCTCTCGCTGTTTTTGGAGAGCATCCTTGAGACACTCGTTGGCAGCTGCTGCCTCCTCAGTTTTACGTCTAAGCACATTAGACTGTTTCTGGAAGTTTCTTTCAAGTTTGAGCAGTTCATATTGCCTCTTGCAGTCCCGTTCTTTTAACTGGATTACTTCTTTGTCTTTTTGTTGCTTCCACTGTCTAAACCTCTCTGCATCCTCTTTCATCTGACGCATTAACTGTACCCGCTGGTTTTCTATCACTCGTATTTCCTGGTTCAGTTTGGAGACGGTATGCTCTGTGGATTCTTTCAGCTTCAGGGGTTTAGACTGTTCATTCAGTTTCTTCTTCAGATCAGCTATTTGACCCTCTGGCTCCTGGAGACATTTCCGGTGGCACTCACTCAGCTTGGCTTGGTTGACATCCTTCTTTGCTGTTTGAAGTTCAAGAACCAATTCTTCTTTTTCTTTTTGCAAACTGATGACTTCCAATTCTAGATTTTTTATGTTATCCTGGTACTGGAAATGGATGGGCTGTAGTTGGCTGTCATTCTGAGTCATTTTCTTGGCTAAGGCCTCTTTCAGTGCAAGGGCTTTATTTAACTCAACCAGCTCCTTAGACATCTGAGCTTGACGTAGAGCATGCTGAGTGGTGAAAGCATCAGAAGACCTGCTGCTCTCTGGACTGACGGCCTCTTGTGTTTCTGGTTCTACTGCAGTATCAATGGCTGCAGTCATGCAAGCAACAGTTTCATCCGAGAGCTGGGTAATCACTTGCTGCAGGTTATGAATTCTCTCTACATTTTCTTTTAATTTCTGATCTTCCAAAGTCTCCACTAGCTTTTGAAGATCCACTTTGCAGGCTGCATGCTTCCTGAGCTCTTCTAGCTTGGCATTCATTTTTCCATTTGCTTGTTCTGTCAAAATGATCCTCTCCAACATCTGAGCTGTCTGACCAGCAGCCTCACTTAGACCACGACCTAATTTTTCATTCTCCTCTACCAGTGACTGATTCTTCTCCATTAAGGATTGCAGATTTTCTGATGGTTCCACATTTATAGATCCAGGCAGGGTACCTCCATGAGCTTGTAGCAACAAAACCTGTAGCTGCTGGACCTGTTGCTTCAGATGATTAATTCAGCTGTCTGGGGATCAATATTAACAACAGGTTTGTTCTTGATTTTTCTTGCTCTGTCAGCATAACGAAGAGTGTTTAATGTTTCCTCTAGACTGGAGTCAGCAGGACTCACACAGGCTATCATAAGAGTGTGGCTATTACTTCCTTGAAGCAGTCGAGTCAACTTGGAATCTCTGTAGAGCACAAAGCCACACTTTTTCTCATCTCCAAGAGCACTGATTACATTTCCCAAACATAGGAGGCCTCAGTTAATATTAATACCCTCTTTTAGACGATCCCCTTCAGCCTTGGTTTTCTTCTGTCTTCTGATCCAGCAAGGTCTACGAGATGCAGCTTGGAGTGAAAGCTGCTATTCTTGTCACTTTTCTTTCTTTGCTCTATGGAGATTGTGAAGATGGCATGAGATCAAGATGACTGGGAGTTCGTAGCTGTGAAAGCCACAGTCCTACAGTTGTTGCCCTGCTCCAAACAGGAAACAGTATCCAGCAATGAAAACAGTCTTCTCAGTGAGTCCCACAATCTTTATGCCTTCCTTAGGATCCTCCCGTATATTTATTTGAGCGGCTTTCTCACGAGATGGGCATAGAAGATCCAAGATTTCTTCATTGTAAATCTCCAAGTATGATACTTTCAGAGTAAATTCGAAGTCACTCTTTTTATCAATTTCTTTGAAGAGCAGTTGTATTACCCTAGGAATGACCTCAATTGTTGGTTCATTTTCTTGCTCTGCAGTATATGCACCGCCCATCGAATAGGTTTTTCCAGAGCCAGTCTGCCCATAGGCCAGGACGGTTGCATTGTATCAAACAGGGCAGCGGCAGTGATGAAGACACTGATGATGACAGCAGCAGCATTGAACAAGGTGGTGGGGGTTACTCAGCGTGGCTGGCAGGTGAACGCTATGGCTTTTCAGTTTAGCTGAAATCCCCTCCATGGCCTTCTGGAGTCCCTTGATGTGTCTCCAGAGTAAATTTAAATTACTCTACATTTCGTCAGTGTTGGACTTTAAATACGCCTTTTATGAGTGGTGCTACTGCTGTATTGAAGATTTCCTCTTGTTCAGTAGAGGGGTCAAACACAAAATCGTAGGTAAAAGATTTGTCAGTACCAACCACCACCTGAGGTTCCCCAGGTACGAAGGAAAGGCACATTTGGCAGCCCTCATTAATCCCTTTGGGGACTAAAGGGCGACATCGCAATGTCACTCTTACAGGAATGCCCTTCACCTCTTCCTTCATGATCCTACCTCCGCAGTGTCTCTGCAGGTCTCCTGCCACCCTGTTGCCAGTTAACTTTTTACAGCCTTTTTTCTGATAAGGGTTTGTCAACCAGAAGACTTATTTGTGTTGATCTTTCCAAAGTCTGGTGCCACTGTCAGAAAGCATTAAATAAAGTTACATCCTTACACAGCAAAGATACAGCAATTTATAACAAGTAAGAGGAGTACAGTGATTTATAACAAAAGAAAAGTAATTAACTCAAAAGTCTAGTGTTTCTAACATCAAAACTACTATATACCTTTTTCTATATCCTGATTACATTGATTAATATCCTCCCAGGTGCCTAAAAGATAAAGAATATGGAGGTCTGGCAGCAATCATTGAGTCAACAGTGAAATCCAGCACCAATATGATTTTTAGCTCTTTAGAAAAGGCTCTGTATCTTTAAGATGCTTTAAGCTTTGTGCCTCTCACAGTTAGGGGGCTGTAAACAATTCGCATGCTGTAAAAAGTCCGGGGGAACCTATTAAGCAAGTTAGAGAGTTATCAGAGGGGGGTTGAACTGAAACATCCCTTTCAAATGCAGAAGACTGAAGCCCTAAATTAACTTTTTCCAGAGAGTGTCAGAAGAGTGGAAAAGCATGGTACAATAAGGCAGGCAGACTCTTATTTGGGGGATACATGCTCAGGAAATATCAGGGGGAAACCCTGAGGCCTGACTCACCTTGCCCATCAGGCCTTTCCACATGACCTTGTCATGGGTGGGATTCCTTGTACTGGCTCCCAGCAGTATGCTTTAAATTTTAAATTTTCTATCTCTTACACATGGATTATTGATATTTTCAAACATCAAACAGGCTCCCTCCTCCCTATTTTATTAATTGAAATTCTTATGGATATTCAAATGCAGTTGTAATACACTTCACATTTAGTTATAAAAATATACAAATCTGATGTTTACTTTTCCCATGTATTTCCCTGAACTATAACAACATTTTGCAAAATATAAAAATATTGAATGGATACAATCCACACAATTTATTCTGATTTTCCTAGTTTTCCCTACACTCACTTGTACATGTTAATATGTATGAGCATAGAGGAGGGGCCAGTGTGTAGTTCTATACAATACTATCACAATTGTATGTTCCTGTATCTACCACCCATAGTCTAGAACTGAAACAGTTCCATCACTACACGAATCCCTTGAGTTGACTTTTTATAACCATATCTACCTCCCTATCACACTCCCTAACTTCAGCCCTGATCCCTAACCCCTAACAGTTTTCATCTCAAAATGTTTTATAAATAGAATACAGAATTTAACTTTTGGGGTTGGTAGATTTCACCTAGAATATTCCCTAAATCACCCAAGTTTCTTTATCAGTTTGTTCCTTTTTATTGTTGAATAGTATTCCATAATATGAATATGTCATAGATTGTTCTCCATTCTTCCACTGAAGAACATCTGGATTGATACCATATTCTAGCTATTAAAAATAAAACTTTTTTGAATATTTGTGCAAAAAAATAACAGAAGCACAAATGAAGCCTTTAATGGAGCTCTGTCATCACAGGAAAAGTAAAAGAACATTATTCATCTATACAGGGCTTACCCAACTGAATGTACTATTTATATTCTAGGCCTTGCTCAAAAAGCTTTTAAATCATTTAACCTTCACAAAAACCCTCAGAATTAAATACTGTTGGATCCCTATTTTATGAGTGAAAAAACTGAAACAGAGTGATTAACTTTCTCAAGGTCACGTAATGTGTAAGAAGTTGGAATTTGAACCCAGGCAGTCACCCCCACAGATAGTTATGATAATCATATTTTAATACAAAGTCAGAAGAAGCAAAAGAACCCATGGAAAAGTAATTATTTTTTAACTGTTTACAAATATTTCCTGGCTTTTATGAATTTGATCATGGACATGTCATTGGACCTCACTAAATCTAAACATATTTAAAGATTTGGACAAGTTCACTCAGTCCTTTCTGACTCTTTGCAACCCCATGGACTGTAGCCTGCCAGGCTCCTCCATCCATGAGATTTTCCAGACAATGCTGGAGTGGGTTGCCATTTCCTTCTCCAGGGGATCTTCCCAACCCAGGGATCGAATCCTGGTCTCCCACACGGCAGGCAGACTCTACCATCTGAGCCACCAGGGAAACTCATATATTTAAAGATAAAGTAATGGAAATATATTTTATTTTATATATATATATATATGCTTTCTTACAGAGCTCATGCTTTAGTGTAGACTGTGGTTAAAAGAATACTTTGCCCAAGTGGGAGATTTCTGACTGCTAAAGTTGGAAAGTCTCAATAATTTCAGGGCATTCAGATTTATACCTGAATACAAAGCAGCAGAGCACCGAATACTCTATATTTTATAGTTATTTTAAAATAGATTTTTTTAGAATGCTCTTATCTGTGATTGAAATATATTTCTTCTGAGAAATGTTTTAGTTCTTTAAGGCGGAATCTTACAAATATTTATGCCAATATGTCCTGAAATAGCATCTCCAAAATTTTATGAGCTATTAAATTTATCACAAAATGGGAATCAGAATAAAGCCTTCTTCTCTCCAGTCTATTCAAACTGAGTTTTAAAACCAATAAATAATACCAAATAAACATATTTTTCATATCTTCCCATGTATGCACATTATCACTGACACTAAAAAAGACTAATTTTATCTTTTTAAGTTTAATTTTTCCCTCAGAATTTATAGTTTCTTTAGGGCATTTAAAAATTCCATAGTATTTCAATTGCATCATTAAAGTATAATACTATATAAATGCATAATTGAAATTTCTGTTTAACAGAGGTAACAACATGTTCATCTATGTCAAAAAAGATGAATATCATAACCCTGGGTTAGAATGTTATATTTTAAAATTGAATGGACAATATTCAGAAAGAGAAACAGTAAATTGTGTCACAATCTATAACTGAATGGACAATATTCAGAAAGAAAAATAGAAAATTGTGTCACAATCTATAATGGCATCTTATTTTAATTTACATTTTAATCACTTTGTAGATTTAGGAAAGGAATGATCCTTACAAATCACAGAAAATAAATCATGAAATGAATGTCTCTGTAGAGAAGTTTACATGAGATACTTCAAAGAGGAAGACTTTTCAAATAAAAAATCACTTTTATTCAATTTCTGTGGACTTTGAGAAATCATTGGTCAGGAGAAGGTGAATTCTCACGTAAAAGTCTACGAGGAGAAATGACACCATTTTTCTAACAGTCAGCAAATTGACAAACATCATGTAGAAGTTATGTTGGTTTCTAGAGTCTTTATAACAACAATAAAGTTATTTCTAAAGCACAGACACACACAAATCATAGCAATTTTATGCTGTGCAGTTGCAGACACATAAAAATTGTTTTTCCCAAAGGAAGCTCTTTTTTTTTTTTTATTAAATGTTATGCCCAATTAAGCTCAGTTAATCGTTTTGGTGTAAAATAGCTGCTGTGGAGTTGTTTTCCCCTGAGGGAGTAAGCTGCTCTCTGGCTTTGGATTAGAGAACAAACAGCTGAAAGCAATCAGACATTATTCTAGCTCCACAAGAAGTTTTTTTTTTTTTTTTCCTTAATGTGGGATCATTTTGCCTAGATACCTTTGGCTTTTAATAAGTCCAAAGTGTTAGTTTCAATGGCAGAATATTGTTTGGTTTTTTCAAAGTGCCCAAATGCCCTACAGGATAGATGCTTATGGAGCATAGGAGTGGTCTCATCAATTTACTGCACTAGTGTTTCCAAGGAGCAGTAGGTAGGAAGGGGTAGTCACAGTAGATTTATCTTGAGGACAAAGAATGTTAATGCATGTTAATGACGAAAGTACTTATTTTTTCATTGATCCCCTTTGAGTACTAGGTTTTATAATGATTGTAACAAATAGCATGATGTTACATTAATTTATGTTTGCCTAAGAAATTAAGACACCAAAAACTTTTCAATTTTATGCAGCATTTGAAAGGTTCTTAATCATCTTAACTACAGTAATAGAAATCAAATTGTTGAACAAGGTACTCTTGAAGGACTCAAGATCAAAGACAAATTGCATTTTCATTCCAATAGTGATGCAAGCCTTAATAAGAAAATTCCTCATGATCATTAAATCTCTAAAACAATGTGCACAGGACACTTCCAACAAGATAACACATTACTGTATCATGCAGAATGGCAGTGTTTTTCCTTATAAACCCTAGTACTATATATAAACACAAATTCATATTGTAAAAGCAAAGCATTATTTCTATGCATGATCTTTTTAAGGGATTATAAATTAATCATTCTTCAAAATGCTCATTTTTCACTTTATGTTCTAATGAGCCCAGTACACGCTGTAACTCCACAAGAATAAATTGTAATTCTTACTATATAAAGGGATTTTTAACTAATGTATCTTCATAATATGATTAATTTTAAATTAGTGAACTATAACAATCTGGTATAGCTGTTGTTCAGTCACTAAGCCATGTCCAACTTTTTGTGACCCCATGGACTGCAGCATACCTGGCCCCCCTGTTCCTCACCATCTCCTGGAGTTTGCCCAAGTTCATGTCCATTGAGTTGGTGATGCTATCCAACCATCTCATCCTCTGCCACTAGTATAAAATCTAGTATTGTCAGAATTCAAATGCAGCAAAATGGCATACAGATGCAATAAAATAATGGATGCTGAAGTCTGAATTTTAAGTCATACTGTCTTATAAAAATATTTGTAAAAAAGTTTCTAAAGCTATCTATCGGTTGGTTGGTTGGTTCAGTCTCTCAGTCATGTCTGACTCTTTGCGAATTCACTTCATTGTGTAGCGGTCAGATGGAAGTATGGATAACCATGGAAGTTAGGAGATCTAAAAGTAATATGGAGATGTAAGAAGAAGGGTCATTTGGGCTAGGGCTTGCACACCTGAGTGAGGTGCTGGGCAGATGATATGGTCTCACAGGCAAACTCTTGAGGGGCACACAGAAGTCAAGGCTGGGAACCTGGAAGTTGTTGTAATCTCTCAGGCATAATATAAGGGGGCACATCAAAAGTCACTATGGACCCATGTTTTCATGGATACTGTTTAGTAGCTAAGTTAAGCAGAGAAAGACTTCTTATAAAGACAAATGTTTCTCAGGGAAGCAGAGGACAGAACTTCATCAGAGGCCAATAAAAGCATAGAGCCAATAGTTGAAAAACCCCAGGAAAAAAAAATCACAATCATCTCCTTCAATCTCCTGCAACCGCTACTGATCTGTTTTACTCTTCTCCCACTCTGAAAATGACCTTTTTCTGCTTCATGGCATTTCTGATGGAAAGTGATATAACTAATAGCCCCCAACACATTTTCTCCTTTTGAGACTGGTCTGAATGATCAGAACCACCTGGATTGTTTCAAAGTCCTTCTGGAAAAGGCTCATTGGCTTAAATCAACTGCAAGCGGGGGAACAGGGATTATCTGAGCAATGAGAAGTCAAACAAATCTCCTGTGATTTCCACATTTCTGTACAAAGTAGAACCTTAACATTCTAGGACAAAGCCTCAGAATGGCAATACGGACTGGCAAAATAAAGTAGCTTTGTAAGTCTGTTCTGTCAAACATTTGAAATATTTGAAAGGAAAGATTTAAAACCCTACCAAGAATAATCCTTCTGAGTTCTTAAACACCTTTTGCAAATCAAAAAGAAGAATCACACATTATTATATTTTCTAGAAATATTTTCTTGAGTACATTATTTCTTTAATGTCAGTTCATATTTTATTGTCTTTGATAAAATAAAAATTTTAAATTACATGTAGTAAATCATGATAAGAAAATGGTTGATTTCATTTACTGATTTTATTTAAGCTAAAAAAAGGCATCATTCACCCAGAGAAATAAAAATACTTAATGTTTTCTTATTTCTTCTGTTGGATTTCCTTGAACTTTGGCTCCTGGGAGTCTCATAGCAAAATTTATCACCCATCTTACTGTATGGTCCAGTAGTAAATCCAGACTTTGAGCTTCATTCCACTTGGCAGCTATGCAAATTTACACTTTATTTTTCTATTATATGTATTTCTGTAAGCCACTTCAAACCTTTTGTCAAAAAGACAGGTTATGAGTAAATAGCTTTTTCCCCCCATCTTTTATATTAAATATCATATTGTTTTCATAGGAACCAACAGAAGAAAACAATTCACTTAATGAGGTTTTCATATAAAAANAAGAAGTTTTTTTTTTTTTTTTTCCTTAATGTGGGATCATTTTGCCTAGATACCTTTGGCTTTTAATAAGTCCAAAGTGTTAGTTTCAATGGCAGAATATTGTTTGGTTTTTTCAAAGTGCCCAAATGCCCTACAGGATAGATGCTTATGGAGCATAGGAGTGGTCTCATCAATTTACTGCACTAGTGTTTCCAAGGAGCAGTAGGTAGGAAGGGGTAGTCACAGTAGATTTATCTTGAGGACAAAGAATGTTAATGCATGTTAATGACGAAAGTACTTATTTTTTCATTGATCCCCTTTGAGTACTAGGTTTTATAATGATTGTAACAAATAGCATGATGTTACATTAATTTATGTTTGCCTAAGAAATTAAGACACCAAAAACTTTTCAATTTTATGCAGCATTTGAAAGGTTCTTAATCATCTTAACTACAGTAATAGAAATCAAATTGTTGAACAAGGTACTCTTGAAGGACTCAAGATCAAAGACAAATTGCATTTTCATTCCAATAGTGATGCAAGCCTTAATAAGAAAATTCCTCATGATCATTAAATCTCTAAAACAATGTGCACAGGACACTTCCAACAAGATAACACATTACTGTATCATGCAGAATGGCAGTGTTTTTCCTTATAAACCCTAGTACTATATATAAACACAAATTCATATTGTAAAAGCAAAGCATTATTTCTATGCATGATCTTTTTAAGGGATTATAAATTAATCATTCTTCAAAATGCTCATTTTTCACTTTATGTTCTAATGAGCCCAGTACACGCTGTAACTCCACAAGAATAAATTGTAATTCTTACTATATAAAGGGATTTTTAACTAATGTATCTTCATAATATGATTAATTTTAAATTAGTGAACTATAACAATCTGGTATAGCTGTTGTTCAGTCACTAAGCCATGTCCAACTTTTTGTGACCCCATGGACTGCAGCATACCTGGCCCCCCTGTTCCTCACCATCTCCTGGAGTTTGCCCAAGTTCATGTCCATTGAGTTGGTGATGCTATCCAACCATCTCATCCTCTGCCACTAGTATAAAATCTAGTATTGTCAGAATTCAAATGCAGCAAAATGGCATACAGATGCAATAAAATAATGGATGCTGAAGTCTGAATTTTAAGTCATACTGTCTTATAAAAATATTTGTAAAAAAGTTTCTAAAGCTATCTATCGGTTGGTTGGTTGGTTCAGTCTCTCAGTCATGTCTGACTCTTTGCGAATTCACTTCATTGTGTAGCGGTCAGATGGAAGTATGGATAACCATGGAAGTTAGGAGATCTAAAAGTAATATGGAGATGTAAGAAGAAGGGTCATTTGGGCTAGGGCTTGCACACCTGAGTGAGGTGCTGGGCAGATGATATGGTCTCACAGGCAAACTCTTGAGGGGCACACAGAAGTCAAGGCTGGGAACCTGGAAGTTGTTGTAATCTCTCAGGCATAATATAAGGGGGCACATCAAAAGTCACTATGGACCCATGTTTTCATGGATACTGTTTAGTAGCTAAGTTAAGCAGAGAAAGACTTCTTATAAAGACAAATGTTTCTCAGGGAAGCAGAGGACAGAACTTCATCAGAGGCCAATAAAAGCATAGAGCCAATAGTTGAAAAACCCCAGGAAAAAAAAATCACAATCATCTCCTTCAATCTCCTGCAACCGCTACTGATCTGTTTTACTCTTCTCCCACTCTGAAAATGACCTTTTTCTGCTTCATGGCATTTCTGATGGAAAGTGATATAACTAATAGCCCCCAACACATTTTCTCCTTTTGAGACTGGTCTGAATGATCAGAACCACCTGGATTGTTTCAAAGTCCTTCTGGAAAAGGCTCATTGGCTTAAATCAACTGCAAGCGGGGGAACAGGGATTATCTGAGCAATGAGAAGTCAAACAAATCTCCTGTGATTTCCACATTTCTGTACAAAGTAGAACCTTAACATTCTAGGACAAAGCCTCAGAATGGCAATACGGACTGGCAAAATAAAGTAGCTTTGTAAGTCTGTTCTGTCAAACATTTGAAATATTTGAAAGGAAAGATTTAAAACCCTACCAAGAATAATCCTTCTGAGTTCTTAAACACCTTTTGCAAATCAAAAAGAAGAATCACACATTATTATATTTTCTAGAAATATTTTCTTGAGTACATTATTTCTTTAATGTCAGTTCATATTTTATTGTCTTTGATAAAATAAAAATTTTAAATTACATGTAGTAAATCATGATAAGAAAATGGTTGATTTCATTTACTGATTTTATTTAAGCTAAAAAAAGGCATCATTCACCCAGAGAAATAAAAATACTTAATGTTTTCTTATTTCTTCTGTTGGATTTCCTTGAACTTTGGCTCCTGGGAGTCTCATAGCAAAATTTATCACCCATCTTACTGTATGGTCCAGTAGTAAATCCAGACTTTGAGCTTCATTCCACTTGGCAGCTATGCAAATTTACACTTTATTTTTCTATTATATGTATTTCTGTAAGCCACTTCAAACCTTTTGTCAAAAAGACAGGTTATGAGTAAATAGCTTTTTCCCCCCATCTTTTATATTAAATATCATATTGTTTTCAT
>SJYA01007135.1:0-18039 GCA_006410615.1 Neotragus moschatus
TCCCCTGGAGAAGGAAATGGCAACCGCTCCAGTATTCTTGCCTGGAGAATCCCATGGACGGAGAAGCCTGGTGGACTACGGTCCGTGGGGTTGCTAGGAGATTGGATTAGGGAACTTGAAATGGTTAGAGATCCTGTGTGCTGTGCTTAGTCTCTCAGTTGTGTCCGACCCTCTGCGACCCCATGGACTGTAGCCCGCCAGGTGACTCTGTCTGTGGAGTTCTCCAGACAAGAATACTGGAGTGGTTGACATGCCCTCTTCCAGGGCATCTTCCTAACCCAGGGATCGAACTGGGGTCTCCTGGACTGCAGGCAGATTCTTTACCAGCCGAGCCACACTGCAGGCAGGATTTGCAATCATGTTTTCCGCAGGCTTTGTAGGTGGACAGAAAAGCTAGTGGGGGTAGGAGAAAAACAGAAGAGAGTGGCTGAGATCCAGAGGGTTCTCTGCACCAGTTCACCCAAAAGGGGCAGAAGAAAAGAAAAGTGCCATAAAGCCATCAGGAGAGTGGAGCGGACTTCCTCCTCCCAGCAGTGCTTCTTCCTGCCCCCTTCCTATCTCAGCCAGAAATGGGGTTCCTGCGCCAGAGAGCTCCAGGGGGAGAGACAAGAACAGCGAGGCTCCTGGAAGCGGCTCCCAGCGTGGCCGCAGCCTCCATGCGACTCGTGAGGGCCTTGTTTCTGTCTGCGGGATGCTGGGGCGCTCCAAGGCCGTGCTGCTTTTCACGTGGAGATATGGTGGCACCTGTTTACTGAACTGGAGACAAGCACACGGAATCAGGATAGTGTTGCCGCCCTTGAGGACGTTGTTCCTTTCTTTCTCTGATGGTAACTCACTTACTTGGACAGCAAACCCCAAATCTTGACCTTGTTAGCTTCGTATTCTAAGGCACTAAGAAAACAGAACTAGGGAGTTGCTTTAAAAGGGACGTCTCTTACCTAAGGAAACTCCAGCAACTTTTAACCTACAGGTAGATCATTTTCAAAATGGCACTTTGTTCAGAATTGTTACCCTTTATTGCACAGGGCTTTTCAGTTTGAATCACTAAAATCACACNAGGCACTAAGAAAACAGAACTAGGGAGTTGCTTTAAAAGGGACGTCTCTTACCTAAGGAAACTCCAGCAACTTTTAACCTACAGGTAGATCATTTTCAAAATGGCACTTTGTTCAGAATTGTTACCCTTTATTGCACAGGGCTTTTCAGTTTGAATCACTAAAATCACACTAAGGAAAAGAAAGAGGAGAAAATTGTTTCTAAAAATTTTAAGCGGAAAATTCTGGAAGCTTTGTCAAAAGACTATATTTTTGCCTGCTATGAGCATCTAAATAATGGCATTTCCTTCAACTAAAATTTTGCAAAGCTTCTCAGTTTCTGTTTCTTTTTAGAGCAGATGGTCTGATGGTCTGAGTCTGTCCCAAGGCAGTTTGATTTATTCTTCCAGAGTTGCCGAAACCTTGGAAGGATAAGCAGCTCAGGACAACGCCGTCAGTAGACTCCCTCTGCTATGCTGCGGATCTGCTGTCACACTGGCAGAGAGACCCCCAGGAGGCCCCCTGATAAAGGCTGCAACCTCCAGCTATCGGGCATTCTTATCATCACAGGGTTGCCATCATTAAGGCCAAGGGGAAGGAGTTGGAAGCAAGCGTGCCAGCCACCCCGCGGGCTCTCTTTGTGGACTGAAGAATGCGGGGCGTTACTGCTCACAGTCTCTGTGCCTGATGCACAGCGAGGCCAAAGTTCGGAAATGTCCGAGTTTGGAGCAGAGAAAGGTCTGTTTCCGGGCCAGGCAAGGAGACATGCTTAAAAAAACAACTCCTTGAAAGCTTTCAGCAAAGCCCTTGCACTGGGAAGGTGAGGAAGTGGTGTGGTTAGCTGTCACAAGCTTCTCGGTGTGGGATTCTTGCAGGTGTCCACGTAGGTCAGGCCGCGGTCATCTTCACATAAACCTCCACCAAAGCAAGTGTTATTCTCTGCTCTGACAAGAAAGGGAAAGGGAGGCATTAAATTGTCTCCAAGCCTTCCTGCAGCTTTTAACACTTAAACCCCATAGTAAGAAAAGCGGCTTCATCACCCCCCCTTTTGCTTGTCCAAGGTCCCGAGCTCGACGTTCGCCCTCTGAGATCCGGCCCTGGCCGAGAGGAGGGTCCCTATGCGGGCAGTCAAGCTCCCGGGAGCTCTCCTGCAGCCCCCTGGGCCCTCACAGCCTGGGACCCGTCGCAGAGGCAGACCTTGGCCGGCACTGCCCCCTGAGCCGGGCCCCCGCACCCTACTGGCCGTCTTCACTGGGAAACCCAGGCGCCTAGGGCCCAGGCGGCCCGCAGGCTCCTCTGGCCACCCCCACAGGGCAGACTGTGACCTGGGGACTGTTACCCAAGGTGACAGCCATGGTGGCACCCCTGTGATGCCAGTCATTGCCAGAGCGCCACTGGGAGCAGCCTCAAGCTAATGGTCACGGGCTCACGGTCACGCACTAATGGCCACCTGCTAACAGATGCCCGCTACGTCACATGCTAACTGCCATGTGCTAACGGAGGCCGGCTAAGCCCCACGCTACTGGACCCCTGCCAAGTCACATGCTAACGGCCACACACTAAGGGACACACACTAACTGCCGCGTGCTAACGGTCACACTCAGACGGTCTGGCGTTGACAGTTAAGGGCTGACCACCAGGCACTGGCTGTGTGCCCGCCCCACCCCGTCACAGTGCCAGCAACAGCCTGGCTTCAGGAGGGCACAGATTAAGTGATGAGAGTGGAATGTAATACCTGCTGCAGGGAAAAAAATACCCGAGGCTTTCTCTGTTTAAACAGAAAGCAATATTTAGCATCTTGCTGTTTTTTTGAAGCTAGTGCCTCAGGGGAGGGTGTCTTAGGCCACAGGGCTCTGCTCGTTCACAGTTACGGTTCCACGTGGGTCTGTGAGGGTGACAGTGTCTCCTCCAGCCTACATCTCTGGCCACTTCCAACGTGTCTGTCCAGTCTCCCCAGGAAGTTCACAGAGGATTGCCCGTCTTTTGACAGGAGTCGCAGTAGCAGACCCAGAGTCATGAAGGCTGTTGGGATTCTCTGTAGGAGGAAAGCGTTTTGAGTACATTTTGAAGTATTAAGGGATATCACACTTGATATAACTTAACCCAAGACATTTAAAAAGATTATTCTCCAGCGGGAGACCTGGGTTCCTTCCCTGGGTTGGGAGGATCCCTGGGGAAAGGCATGGCAACCGGCTCCAGTATTCTTGCCTGGAGAATCCCATGGTTCAACTGGACGACTAAGCACACGCACATTCTCCAGCTTGTAAGGTCTGGCTTTTTAAGAGGGCTGCTGTTATCTTTGCTTTTGTGTCCCTATTGGTATCATTTGTTGCTGATTAAATCTTGGGGCCAGACCCAGAATGACACTTTCCACTTGCTTTTGAAATTCAAAAAGGGCTACGATTAATGTGTCTGTTTTTCAGACTTAATCATCCTGAAAGAAAGAAAACTGAAGTCACTCTCTTTGCGACCCGTGGATCCTCTGTCAGTGGGATTCTCCAGGCAAGAGTACTGGAGTGGGTTGCCATTTCCTTCAGCAGGGTGTCTTCCTGACCCAGGGATCGAACCCAGGTCTCCTGCATTGTAGGCAGATGCTTTACCGTCTGAGACACCAGAGAAGGCCATAATCATCCTGTGTCTTGATCAAATTAGCTACCGGGAGGGTTTTTTCTTTTTTTTTTTTTGCCTACTTTTAAGTTGTCTACTGAAAAATGATATAATAGCGTTAACTAATCCTGTGAGTTAGTTCCCGATAGTCCCATTTCTGGAACCTAGACTGCGTGGGTGTGTGCTAATTCACTTCAGTAGCGCCCAGCTCTTCACGGCCCCGTGGACTGTAGCCCGCCAGGCTCCTCTACTCACAGGGTCCTCCAGGTAAGAACGCCGGCGTGGGTGCCGTGCTCTTCTCCAGAAGCCTAGGCTGATCTTCCTGATTGCTAAGCATTCTTTTGTTTTGTTTGATCCTTTCACAACGATTTACTGCGTCCCTCGCGTGTCACTCCTATTTCAGTGAAAGAGACAGACTCATGTAAACGAATACCTGGGTTTTCACGAGGTATGTGGCGTAACTTATACGTATCCCAAGCGTCTGGGCAGAAAGCGTTCTCCCAGGAAGGACGCTGATCGCTGCCGACTAGGAGGAGCGACTGGGGGAGAGGTCACAAGTGTCGCATCTGAAGTAGGCCTGCTAGGACAGTTGTTATTAGCTTGAGGGGTCTAAGATGCACAGTAGCAGTAATCTAGGTAATAGTCTGGGTGACACTTCAATCTGACAGGGACAGGGCGAGAATTCTGCGTGGAATCCGCTGCAGGCTTGTTCCACTGACTTGACAGGGGGTGTGGGACGGAGCAGGCAGCCACAGATGGCGGGTGATTCTGCTCGCATGTTCAGTGGCTGTGAGAACCTTGGTTTCGGTTTTTAAAAAATAGAGGAAGAGGGCACTTAAGGGCAGAATGCTGAGTTTTCTTTTTTAAAAACTTGATTATTTTACTTTGGCTGTGCCAGGTCTCCATTGCTGCGCGGGCTTTCTGTGGCTGCAGCGAGCGGCGGCTCCTCCAGCTGCGGTGTGTGCGCGTCTCTTGCGGCACGTCCCTGCGGGCAGAGCGCGGGCTCCGGAGCGCAGGCCCAGTAGCTGCGTGCGCGGCCTTACTCCCGGGCCTGTGGGGTCTTCCCGGACCAGGCGTTGAACCCGTGCGCCTTGCGTTGGCGGGCGGGTCCTTAACCCCTGGACCACCAGGGCAGTCCAAGGTGATGGGTTTTCTTCCTGTTCAGCGTGAGATGCCCAAATGCAATCCTGGGGGAGTCCCTCCTGGTTTCTAATCAAGTCTTATAAAAAAGTCCTGGGCCAAATGCAGGTGCATATGGGAGTCCATGGCACATAAGATCCTTTGTGAGCTAGTCCCCAGCTGTTTCCCGTTATCTCTTGTAACTCCCGCTGTCTTTTTCCAGACCTGCTCAACTACACACAGCTGTCTCCTCTTTCACTCTGGTTTTTACCCTTCAAGGTGCCTAAAACACTCTTTTTCTGAAAATGGGGAAAAAAAGCAAAACAAATCAAACAAACGAAAAAGGAAACAAAATAACTGTCTCTTAGTAGGAAAATAATCAATACACTGGCTAACTCATATAGTGGAACTCAATTCAGTAGTCGGAACTAATGGATAATCTACGTTTATCAACGTAAATAGGAGCCTGCCGCTGCTGCTAAGTCGCTTCAGTCGTGTCCGATTCTGTGTGACCCCATAGACGGCAGCCCACCAGGCTCCCCCGTCCCTGGGACTCTCCAGGCAAGAACACTGAAGTGGGTTGCCATTTCCTTCTCCAGTGCGTGAAAGTGAAGTCGCTCAGTCGTGTCCGACCCTCAGCGACCCCATGGACTTCAGCCTTCCAGGCTCCTCCGTCCACTGGAGTGGAGTGCCATTGCCTTCTCTGAAATAGGGACCTAATATTGACTAAAAATAACCAAGTTAACTGAAAATGGGGCTTCTCTTGTGGCTCAGCTGGTAAAGAGTCTGCCTGCAATGCGAGAGACCTGGGTTTGATCCCTGGGTTGGGAACATCCCCTGGAGAAGGGAAAGGCTACTCACTCCAGTATTCTGGCCTGGAGAATCCCATGGACTGTATAGTCCATGGGGTCGCAAAGAGTCGGACACGACTGAGCGCCTTTCCCTTCACTAACTGAATATGTACAGTCTGGTAGCATTTTTATGTATCATGTATCACATGTATCTACATATATAAGCAAAAAAACCGGCGACTTTCTAACATTGAATCTTCTTATCCAGAGACATGCCGTATCTCTCCATTTATTCAGGCCATTTTTATGCCCACCAATGGAGAGGCACTATTTTTGCATAAAAATCGGGTGCAATTTTATTAACATCCAGTCTCAGTCTTTCTTGTGGTCCATCCTACACCTGGGTCAAAGTTTCTTCCTCCTGGAAGACTTCTCCCACTCGTACCCATGAGGAGGGGTGAGGTTTTCCATACAGTCTTTAAGAATGGAGACGGTGTCTTATTTATTGTGGCGTTTCCAGTGCTCAGTCAGGGTCTGGCACATGGTCAGATCCCAGGCCACACTGGATGAGAAGCTTAGGAGTGATAGCTGAAGCTAGGGAGGCATGTGAAGGTCATCATAAAGACAAATAATAGATGATAAGCAAGGGGCTCAAACCCAGGGGGACGTCTGCGATAAGCCACAAAAAATGAAACTCTTAGAGTGACGGGTGGTAAGCAAGCACCATATACTGGTGTCCCGAGTATGGTGTTTCTACAAGTCCAGGCTGACAGCTGTGAGTAAGCCTGGTGCATATTAATCTTAAATGGGAAAAGAGTCATTCCAAGCACCTAAGAAGTGAAGGAAGCAATGATTCCTACATGTGAATGGATCGAATGGAGCTGGTCCACTGAGTGTGCACAGACCATCCCCTTTGGGCCAGCAGGCACAGCCAGCAGCTGTTTCTCTTTCAATCTTCGCCTTGCTCCCTCCCACTCCCAGCCTCCCCGCTCTGGCAGAGCAGCTGGAGGTCCTCCAGGTGCCTTCATGAAGCGCCCTTCCCGGGGACGGAGGTGCCGTCATGAAGTGCCCTTCCTGGGGACCGAGGTGCCTTCATGAAGCGCCCTTCCCGGGGATGGAGGTCCCTTCATGAAGCATCCTTCCCGGGGACGGAGGAGCCGGCTCTGCTTCCCCTGTTTGCTCTCAGTGGTCCCACTGACCTTGGCCTCATCATCCCCCAGCCCATAACTTCCCAGGTGGGTCTGAGTCGGTCCCTTGAGCTTTGAGCTACTCCCAGATCCTCTGACCGCTCTTCTCTCACAGTGGAAAGGAATAAAAGGCGGACGTGGATAAACTCTTACGGCAGACATGGCTGTCTGTGGAGCCAACGTTAATTATTTTAGACTTTTTCACGAACCGAATCTCAGTTTTGTTCCGTGTGGTCCTATGAAACTTTGACCTCTGCAGTCACATGTGGCCGTAGTCTGGCCAAGGAGGTGTAAGAGCGCGTTGCCTGGTGAGGCGTTTGGGAACCCTCTTTGTAAAGGGCCTGATTCAGTAGGTCATATTTTCGTGCTTTGCTAGAAAGCAGAGGCAGCAGCAGAGGCACTGCCCGGGGCTGTAGGAGACTTCCTACAGACGGGGGGCTCCAGGCCAGGCACAGTCCAGATGTCCTCCTCCAGGGGCTCTTCCTCACCCAGGCACTGATCCCAGGTCTCCTGCATTGTAGGCAGATTCTCTACCGTCTGAGCACAGAGGAAGCCCAAAAGGGGCAGGCAGATAGACACGGGGTGGACTCTTTATATGAAAACCTTGCAACCTTGGTTTTTTAAGCCCCTGTTTAGTTGGTTTTCCTGTTACTTTCAATACAGTGCAAATCTAAGTGATACTACTTTAAGTGTGAAGTTGTGATAAATATTTGTTTCTGCCCCTAGGAGAAGTGATAAACTCTCCGGCATAATCGGTGGTATTTAAGCAAAGGCCAAAGGTGACACTAAAGGGTTCCTGAAGGCGAAGAGGAGTGGAATTTGGCNGTTTTCCTGTTACTTTCAATACAGTGCAAATCTAAGTGATACTACTTTAAGTGTGAAGTTGTGATAAATATTTGTTTCTGCCCCTAGGAGAAGTGATAAACTCTCCGGCATAATCGGTGGTATTTAAGCAAAGGCCAAAGGTGACACTAAAGGGTTCCTGAAGGCGAAGAGGAGTGGAATTTGGCAGAAAAACAGAAATGTTATAAAGAAAATCATTTGAGATAAAGGTGGCTTCAGGAACCTCAGAGTGAAGTTCTAATTACTGCAAAATAAGGTTTCCTTATCATTTTAGCACTTAAGGAAGCTACAACTCTGTGTGTATGAGAGTAAAACATGCGTGTGTGTGAGTGTGTGTGTGTTAGTTGCTTGGTTGTGTCGGACTTTGTGACCCCATGGACCGTAGGCCCCTGGGATCCTCTGTCCATGGGATTCTTCAGGCAAGAATACTAGAGTGGGTTGCCATCCCTTCTCCAGGGGATCTCCCTGGCCCAGGGATCAAACCCCGGTCTCCACATTGCAGGCAGATTCTTTACCATCTGAGCCAGTAAAACAAAGCTGGCAGAGATGCTAAAGACAACTAACCTTTATTTAGGAGTCACCGAATGCCAGACTCTGGTCTAAGCACCTGTCATCATCACAGTGACTCTCTAAAGTAGATACTATCAATTATCGCCGTTTTAAATGAGAGGAAACTGAGGCACAGATTTAAGAAACTTGCTCAGGTCATAGAGCTGTTAAGTGGCACAAAAAAGACCAGTACTTAACTCTGTTGACCTCAAAATCTGCCATAAGCTTTCTATAGGAGTCATCCAATTAGTCAGATTAACTCACAAAAAATCAAAGTAACTCACAAAACATTAAGAATTTACATGGTGAAATGTAATACTGTTCTTTAGGATTCCCAAGGAGGCAGAGTACATTCACAAAAAAATAATAGAAATTGTTTATATTAATAAGCGATCCATACTATAGTGTATGAATTAGATACAATAATGTATTGCCTGAGAAAAATACAGGCAGGTAATACCCTAAAAAATAACAGCATCATTTCCATTCAGTGGGATTATAGATGGTTCGACCTGCTTTTATAACATCTTCATCTTTTCAATTTTTCCATAATGGTTTAGTTACAGTATTGTTTCTGTTATAAGAAAAACAATTAGAGAACAATTGCCCATGCTAAGTCGCTTGTCCTGTCTGACTCTTTGCAACCCCATGGGTCACAGCCCTCCAGGCTCCTGTGTCCATGGGATTCTCCACGCAAGATACAGGAGTGGGTTGCCATGTCCTCCTCCAGGGAGCTTTCTGATCCAGGGGTTGAACCTGTGTCTCTTACGTCTCCTGCATTGGCAGGTGGGTTCTTTACCACCTGTGCCACCTGGGAAGCCCAGAGAACAATGTTATACTGCCACAGTTTCCAAATGTCGATTGGAAGCCGTGCAGATGGCAGCTGTCTTAGGTTCTGCTGAGTTTTTGTGAACCATTCGGCGTCTCAGCTGTCCTGCAAAGCCGAATTTTGGGGTGAAAATTCTGTTTCTGGAAGTCAGGGTCATCTCCACATTTAGCCTACTGGGGAAAGAGTATAGATCTGATCCTCCATCTTTTGGGGTGTGAAATAACAAAACTACTTCTCCCTGTTGCCCTGTGGGGGCACCAAAGGCCAGTTGGAGGCAGGTCAGGCAAGGATGGCTGGAAGCACGTTCCTTGGCAGCACGTGGGAATGACAGGGAGACAGGCAACTAGGAACATGCTGTTCAGTTGATGAGAGAAGACTGCCTGTATGGATCTGGGGTGAGCGGCCGATGGCAGGAAACACACGGGGAGTTGGGGCGGCATTGGGACTCGGTTCTTGTCAAGAAGGTAGGCTCTGGAGAAATGTCCCGAGGTCAGGGAGCGATGCTAGGGAAAGCTAGGCTTCTGGGGGAAGTGGGAGGAGTCTGGATGGATGCAAGGGCAGCAAGGTCATCCAGCGGGCCCCTTCAAGGACCTGGGCGTGGTAACACCCCAGCCCTGTACCAGAGAAGCACCCACTGCGGCTTAGTCCAGCAGGGAGGCAGTAAAGAGACTCTTGGCTGCAGCATTTTGAATGGACTCAGTTACAGCTGGTTTGGAGTTGAGGCTGCCAGAAGGAAGAAGGCTGCGGTGGGTTGTGATGTGAGCTGCGGTTTTCCATCGAACAGCGGGTCTCAGGTGCTTGAGACTTTCCCTTCCCCTGCCACTGTGATGCTGGCAATGCTGGCAGTGAGATGATCCTGGTCAAACAAAGGAGCTAAGGTTACTGTTAACACATCCATTCATCCCCAAGCCCAGTTCTCCCACCCTCAGCTCCTGCTGCCCCACAGTCCAAGGCAAGACTTGCATTGGCTTCCCTTCCTCCCCCTCCTCCTCTCCAGGTTCTGTTGTTCCGAGACCTTGGTTATTCTCCTCCAAGTCTGTCTGGCTGTTAGTTTTAACCACGTTTTGCATTTCCTTGGAACAGCTCTGACTTTGGAAAAAGATAGTGCAAGGGATGGGACAGAGTTGAGAAACTGTGAAGGGAAAACTGTCAGAATTTGGCAAAAGCCAGAACTGGGCGAGAGACGGGTGAGTTGAAGGAGCTGGAGGTTTTCTGGCTGGAAGAGGAGCAGCCAGGGCCCTGGGTGACTCCACGCGTTATCCTCGGTTCTGCTTCTCGCTGTGTTTGGACCTTGGTTAGGAGCACACCATTCACTCACAGGTGCAGGGAGTCCCTGAGGGCGCTTCAAATCTAGCCTTATAAGTGTAAGTGCTGTCGTCTATTTCCTAAAATATCGCCATCTGTAAAACTGAGCTGTTTCACTGTGTGTGTGCGTGTCTAAGAAATTCATCCATCTGTACGAAAAGTCCCCTTGTCATCCCCCAGCATACACGGGCAATACACGGGCAGCCTCTCGGTCTCCGCTCTTCTCTGGGGATCCCCCGTCACCCGCTCAGTCCCGGGGTCACACAAGTCCCGACCAGTCGCTGGAAGGCGCAGGTGTGGGGACGCAGCCCCTCGCCTGGAGTCGGGGCAGTGTTGGGTGTGGCCTGCACTGCTCAGAACCTGCCCTCGTGGGACTGTGCTTGAGATCACACTGTTGTTTGGTTTTCTCTCCTTCTGGTTCTGCTTCCCGCACAGCTTACCGTCTCCCAAGGTGCTAAGTGCAGTGCCCTCCCAAGGTGCCTTGCTGGTCTCCCAAGGTGCTTTTACATAACCCCTCTCTTCGGGCCTGTTTTGGGAACTCCGTCCTAAGGCAGCTTTGATCCTCCACAGCTGCGAGCCTCAAAAAGCCAGGAACAACCAGACGGTAAGTGCCTCTAACACCACCATGTGGAGCATTCTTGCCAGAAGATGTCAAACCGAGTCTCATGCAGCTTCTGGATCCAGCTCTCAATGAGGAGGACTACAGAAGACGGGATAAACACATGGTACCATAGAGATGTGGTTGGAAAAGTACAGACTGAGGCAGACGCTGCAGGACAGATAATCTCAGGCCCTAAATGAATAACAAGAAAAAATAAATATACAGCATCTCATGAGACAGAAATTTGAGCCCAATATATGATACAAGGAAGCAGTTATTAATTTTTTGTAGTAGGATTTTTAATTTATTAAAATTTTATTAATAATTTAATTTTTAATTTATTTTATTAATACAATGTATTATTAATTTTGTAGTCATTTTTAAAGAATCCTTATGTTTTAGAAGTACATTTTGAAACTTTTGTAGATGAAATGTTGTGAATTCTTCAAGGAGGAAAGAGATAAATATTGCTGAAACAAAACAAAAGCAGAGATATTACTTTGCCGACTAAGGTCCGTCTAGTCAAGGCTATCTATGGTTTTTCCACTGGTCATGTATGGATGTGAGACTTGGACTGTGAAGAAGGCTGAGTGCCAAAGAATCGATGCTTTTGAACTGTGTTGGAGAAGACTCTTGAGAGTCCCTTGGACTGCAAGGAGATCCAACCAGTCCATTCTGAAGGAGATCGGCCCTGGGATTTCTTTGGAAGGAATGATGCTAAAGCTGAAGCTCCAGTACTTTGGCCACCTCATGAGAAGAGTTGACTCCTTGGAAAAGACTCTGATGCTGGGAGGGATTGGGGGCAGGAGGAGAAGGGGATGACAGAGGATGAAATGGCTGGATGGCATCACTGACTCTATGGGAGTGAGTCTGAGTGAACTCCCGGAGTTGGTGATGGACGGGAGGCCTGGCGTGCTGCGATTCATGCGGACGCAAAGAGTCGGACATAACTGAGCGACTGAGCTGAACTGGGAGATGGAGCTAAGGTCAGCTGGGGTTGGAGACACCTTTAGTCTGGGCTTGGGGGATACATTTATGTGTTTCTGTTGTAGTTTATTGTGAGTACAGTTGAGTTATTTCTATTCCTCTGAAGTGGGAATGGCTTTGAGAAATAACTTCTAATGCCTGGTGTGCTGAGGTAACTGGCATCAAGACAAATGGTGCCGCTTAGAAACTGGACCCAAGTGCCCGTGAGTCTTCGCTCTGGCATATAGCACCAGAAGTTCGTGGGAGTGAAAGAGAAACAAAGCTTCAAAAGCAGTCTGTGGAAAATTCTTCTTATTATCAAATGTATAAAACAATATGCTCTTTCCGTGAAATTCAGTTCTTTGATACCTTAACAAAATGGCAGTTCTCTCATCAGGAATATAGGAGAATGCAATAATAACATGTATATTTTAAATTATAAAAGAAAAAATTGCTTGAAATCAAATTTAACAGATTAAATTGTGTTTGTGGAACTCAAATTTCTACCAGGACGGTAAACAGCATGGTAGTCTGTGTGTGAAGACACCAATTTTATGCATTTTATGCATAGAAATGAAAAATAAATGAAAAATTAAAAACTGATCCGTCATGCTAGAAAGAAGACTGTTTATTTTTCCATTTTCTCTCTAGAAAATAATATCGGAAGATAATTGTAATATGAAAAGTTGATCCAAAAGTATACAGCCAAAAAATGTATGGAAGAAAGTATTATAGGGACGAGGACCTTTCCAGGTGGTGCCCGGGGTAAGGACCCCGCCTCCCGGTGCAGGAGACAGGAGACGCTGGTTCCATCCCTGGATCGGGAAGCTCTCCTGGAGGAGGATATGGCAACCCTCTCCAGTGTTCTTGCCCGGAGAATCCCATGGACAGAGGAGCCTGGCGGGGTACAGCCCACAAGGTCACAAAACAGTTGGACATGACTGTAGTGACTTAGCACACAGGCACACACGTGTGTGTGCCTGTGTGCTTGAGGAGCGCAGAGTCAGCAAGTCTATCGTGATAGGATCAGGCAGTTAAATAATTTAAAATGCCACGTTGTAGATGGTGTCTGCCAGCTTTTAAAGTGTTTAACGTGGAGGCGATCTCTTCACATTCTAAATGTATACGCATTTCATACTTTTGACTTGTAACGTTGCATTCTTTTGCTTTTAAACTCTCCCCCGCCCGCTGTATCGGCCTCAGAGGCTGCAGCAGCCTCCCCTGCTGAGTCTCCTTCACCGACCTCCTCTCCTGAGGCCCAGACCAGAGGACAGAGCTCTCGCGAATGCAGCCCCTCGAGGCCTGTGGCTCCAGCTCCTGCACTCGGCATCAGCTTCCTCGGTGCACCTCGAGAGCCCCGCTGACTGTCTGCCTCGGGGCCTCTGCACTTGCTCTCCCGGCTGCTGGGCTTGCTCTCCACCACCCCCACCTCGCTGTAGCCACAAGCCTTGCTTCTTTACCTGCCAGGTGACTTTTAGTTTACTTTGGACCTGTTGGGTCTTGGTTGCAGCATGTGGGGTCTTCGCTGCGTCACGCGGGGTCTTTCCTTGGGGTGCACGGACTCTTTCTAGTTGGAGCAGGCAGGCTCCTGAGCTCGCGGGCGTCAGCAGCGGAGGTGCGCGGGCTTAGTTGTTCTGGTAGCGTGTAGCATCTTAGTTGCTTCAGTTGCTTAGCTCGACCAGAGATCAAACCTGCGTCCCCTGCCTTAACCACTGGGCCACCAGGGAAGTCCTTCTGCCTCTCCTCTCCTTTCGGAATGCCAGCCCTGCCACCTCACTCACAGAATCCTGTCCCTGGGATTCTCCAGGCAAGAACCCTGGAGCGGGTTGCCATTTCCTTCTCCAATGCATGAAAGTGAAAAGTGAAAGTGAAGTCGCTCAGTCGTGTCCGACAATTAGCGACCCCATGGACTGCAGCCCACCAGGCCCCTCCATCCATGGGATTTTCCAGGCAAGAGTGTTGGAGTGGGGTGCCACTGCCTTCTCATGGTGCCTAGTAAATTCTGACATGTACATTCTTGCCTGGTTGTTTAACTGTCTACTCTCCCTTGTTAAAATGTAAGCTCTGTGAAGTCAGGGGTTCTGTTTTCTTTTTCATTGTTGTATCCCTGATGCCTAGCAAAGGCTCTGACCTATAAAGAATGCTGAATTGCATTTGTTGAAAGGATAAATCGTCCAGGAAGGCCAAGTTAGTTTTATACTTCAAACATCTGACTCCTTTAAAAGGTCAAGCACTGCGTTCTAAGAAGCACTCACCCCGCTCCTTCCTTGGTTTCAGTAATATTCTCTGGAGAAAGCATGCTTTCCCGCTTTTCCGAACGTCACCCTGGTCAGCAGCTGAAGCGCAGCTCGGGGTCACTTGTGATGTAAACCACGGTGCTGTCACGCATTCCGGAACGGGAGGCTGCCTCTGCAGCTCTGTGTTTTCCCCGTCCCCTTACTTTCAGCTGGAAGGGAAGGATCACGTGGGAGCACGGCCTTCTTTCCGGGGCTTTCCCAGCAGCCTCTGATGCCAGCTGTGTGTCGGACAAGCATCGTCCCTCTATCTTAGCCCCCAGCTTTGTGTCTCTGTTTCCTGATTCTTCCCCTCTCCAGTCACTTCCCTGCACAGCAACCGTTTCAAAATTAAACATGAATTCTAAAACGAATGAAGCAAAGGCCGGAAGGGAGAAATGAATCACAAGCATATGGGAGCAGTTTTGTTTGAAAGCACGATCGGCATTCTCTGCAAACAAGCTGTGGCCATATGTGGCGGGGCGGGCATAGTAGGAGCTCTAAACACAGACGCGGTAACCGTGGTAATGTCTGAGTTATAAAGGGAAAGCTCACTAACGACTAGTTTGATAGTAAGAAGGGATACTTTGAATGAAATCTCTCCATGGAGACAAGATACTTCCATGTCTTTTTACAAAATGAATAGATTGCCACAGAGGTAGTGTGCAATGAGAAAATTTTTTACCACGGATTAGCCGAGAAGCTAAGACAGCTGGTGGGAACTTGTTTCTTGGCTAAAACCAATAAATTCGAATCTAGTGGTGTACCAACAGAAGTTATTTTTAGAGTCAGATCTGTTGTCTTATGTACTCACCCTGAAGGAAGACAGGGAAGAGATGGAAGGGGTGTGTGCATGCGTGTGCATGTGTGTGCGTGTGTGTGTGCGCACAGTCACGTATCTGTGTGTCCCTTGTATTGACTGATTCACTGAATACATGTTTTCTGGGTTCTGATCATGCACAGTGCTTAAGGCCTGCATATTTGATTGTGAGCAAAAATCCTGAGTATTAGCTGGTAAGCAGAAGTGATCATCGCAGTTCCGGCCTTCATGGAACTTTCTGTCTGGGAGGAGCGTAGTCATCAAACCGCACACAAATCAATGGGAAACAACAACTGTGGTCTGTGCTCAAGGAGAGCAGCGCGTGGGTTCTGTGGGAGCTGGGGACGGGATGCCTGACCAGACGGGGGTCAGGAAAGGCTTCCCCGAGGAGACGCTGGGCTCGCAGCTGGGAGGCGAGGCTTAAAACAGAGGGCAAGGCGGTGGCCGGGGCAGGGGCCACGTGTGCAGGGGGCCCAGGACTGGCAGAGTCGCAGAGTGCTGGAGCATTGTGCGCAAAGAAGCATTGCGTCCGGAGCTTGACGGCGAGAAGTCAGGAGGGAGGAGGAAGAGGCGAGAAGGGGCGTGACTGCCCAGTGCCGCGCAGACTGCGTTAAGGACTTTGGTCTTACCCTTAGGAGGAGCCCTTGCAAAGGGGGATGGGACAGCTCGTCAAGGGCACATCCCCGCGTGCCCTGTGTGGTAATGGCTTGCGGAGAAGGGGCTGTAGGAGGTAGAAGTGATGAAACTGGTCGTGCTGGAACAGTTCTTCATTTGACAAACGTGGTGAATGACGCTGTGAACGTATGAATGACCTAGAAGCAAGCACTGTTCTAGGTCCTAGGATGCAAAAGGTGAATGAGAAATTTACGACTCTCCTATCACAAGGCTTACCAGCTAGGATGCAGCGTGCATTGCAAAGAGACTCACAGGAAGAAACAGGAAATTGCAGTCGACACAATGCAGCCAAAGAGCAGAGCAGGACGCCCTGAGGTCAAAGAGCAAGGGTCCTTTGGCAGAAGTGGTAGGGAAGCCTCAGGGAACGGTTCCTCTAAGTACGTGTGTGGAGCCCTCGGTATTCTCTGGGGATTGGCTCCAGGACCCCCCACAGATACCAAGCTCCATGAGGATGCTTAATCCCCCGATATAAAATGGCACAGTATATGCATACACTACGCACACCCTCTCAAAACCTTGAATCTCTATCTGTATGACTTACTTCCAATACCCAACACAGTCTAAATGTTGTGTAAATGCTTGCCACGTGCAGCTTTCTTTGGGGAACTTTCTGGATTTTTTTTTCCTGAATATTTTTGATCTATGACTGATTCAGTCTGAGAATGTGGAACCCTTGGATATGGAGGGGCAACTGTATTTAGTGGTAAGATGATTGGAAAGTTACTGGGAATTTCAATTAATCTTTTATTTTCTACCCCTAATCCCTCTTTGATTAGGTGACCTTGACTTCAGAGGCTTTCTCCCTCTGAATATAAATTTCAGTGGGTGGGTATTTAGGCAGCAGTGTTTCTGGCAGAAATGCAAAAGCCTTCTCTTCTGAGTACTTGCCTGTGAGACATACGTGGTAGTAAATGAAACCATAAGCTATCAGATCGCTGGGCAGCTCTGATTTCATTCTGTCTCTACATAATTCACCGGGAGGGTAGGAGTATTGATATTTCTAAATTAACACCCTTTTTCTTACTAAACCAATTACTTCCAACATGTTACAGTTCATCACCTCAAACTATTTTTTCCCCAATCAATTCAAGACAGAAAATCCATATGCAGTTTATCACTGTGAGATGCTGTTTGCATCTCTGCTGTCACCAGCTTGGATTTTCATCGCTCCTTGGACTCTTAGCCTGATCTCTTCACGAATGAATGTGTTTGTGTGAAAACAAGCCCCAATTCTTACTTATGCATGTAGCCTAGAAACCAGCTGGAGCAGACTCCCCAGAGACTCTGGGTGTGGTCGGCTGATCCTGAAGATAAAAAGCTCAGTATTGTTCTTCTGAATTAACCTAGCCCTTTACCGAATCACTTAACCCCATACTTTTAATAAGTTTTGTAAGTTTAATATATTTGATTATTCGAATTGAATTCCATCCCAATCACTGGGTATGTATCACAAGTTCGAGTTTCCTTTTTGCTTCAGTAGGGCAGGAATAAGTATATCTGTTTTGCTAATTCAGGGTTTCCTTGGTTGCTCTGTGGTAAAGAATCCACTTGCCAACGCAAGAGGCTCGGTTTCAATCCCTTCCTGACCCCAGGGGGCAGGAAGATCCCCTGGATAAGGGAAAGGCTACCCACTGCAGTGTTCTTTTCTGAGAAATCCCATGGACAGAGGAGTCAGGTGGGCTACAGGCCACGGGGTCATAAAAGAGTCGGACAGGACGTAGTAAACAAGCTGCTTTGTCAACTCTAAGTCGATATTTACGTGATAGACGCGACTTATTCCAGGGGGCGGGGGGGTTGCGTCATAGATACCGTTTCTTCACCCGTTCCGGTACGTACGCCTTTCGCCCTGCGACTTAGCAAGTCCTTTCTAAAGAGCGAGGGGCGTTTCCTTGCCTCGTGTCTTTTGTGCGGGCATGTTACTCCTGTTGGCCAATAGAACGAGGCAAGGGAGATGGCGTGCAGCTCGAAGCTGAGGTCCAGGAAGCCGGGGGGTTTCTGCTCGCTTTTGCGCGCTCTGCCAGCTGAGACGTGAGGACACGGCTGCGGTTCCGGGCGGAGGATGGGCGGGGTGCGGAGCGGAGCCCCTCCAGCCCAGCTGCCCAGACCAGCTGACTCCCGGGTGCCTGGGCAAGTCCAGCCCCGGTCAGCAGAGCACCCCGCCGCCCCATGCGTGCTAAACAAATGGGCATTGTTAGCAGCACGGAGGTCTGGCTGTCTGTGTGCAGAATTATTGCAATAACAGATGACTGATGTACCATTCATCAGCCGCACAGCTAATTAAACATCCAGCTAATTAAGCCTCCGTTGGCTCACTAAGACCGCGGTACCTTGCAGGCACGAGACAAGAGGCTTCAGTTCTGAGGGGACTTTCTCTTCTTTTCCTGTGCTGCTTTATGCTTTTCCTCTCTTGGCCCAGTGCTGCTGCTGCTGCTGCTGCTGC
>SJYA01007136.1:0-32793 GCA_006410615.1 Neotragus moschatus
GTGCAGCACTTTCATAGCATCATCTTTTAGGATTTGAAATAGCTCAACTGGAATTCCATCACCTCCATTGGCTTTGTTTGTAGTGATGCTTCCTAAGGCCCACTTGACTTCTCATTCCAGGATGTATGGCTCTAGGTGAGTGATCACACCATTGTGATTATCTGGGTCATGAAGATCTTTTTTATATACTTCTTCTGTGTATCTTGCCACCTCTTCTTAAGATCTTCTGCTTCTGTTAGTTCCATACTGTTTCTGTCCTCTATTGAGCCCATCTTTCCATGAAATGTTCCCTTGGTGTCTCTAACTTTCTTGAAGAGATCTCTAGTCTTTCCCATTTTACTGTTCTCCTCTATTTCTTTGCACTGATCACTGAGGAAGGTTTTCTTATCTCTCTTTGCTATTTTTTGGAACTCTGCATTCAGATGGGAATATCTTTCCTTTTCTCCTTTGCTTTTCGCTTCTCCTCTTTTCACAGCTATTTGTAAGGCTTCCTTGGACAGCCATTTTGCAGATAGTTAAGAGTAGTAAAAATCATAGAGTTAGAAAGTAGAATGGTGGCTGCCAGGAACCAGGGGGAGGGAAGAATGGGTAGTTGTATTTAATGGGTATAAAGTTTCAGCTTCAGAAGAAGAAAAGTGTTATGTAGATACATGGTCGTGATGATCACATAACATCATGAATGTATTTAATACCACTCAACTGCACACTTAAAAATGGTTAGGATGGTTAAAAAAAGAAACAAAACACTGTACGGGGCAAGAAGCAAATGTTTACAAATCATCTTGTGGGCCTTACAAAGGATGGACATGACATGTCAGTGGGCAAGCAAGCACTGTGATGAGAGTATTCCATGCCAGCACCTGCCCTGACCAGGATGGTGATAGATTCAAAAGTCCCACTGCAACCATGGTGTACTTCTTCTCCCAAGTCATAGTGTTATTTAAAACAGAAAATATGTCAGGCATGCTTCGAAGTTTCAAGGAAAAATCCTAAAGTTGTAATCAAATAGCTGCTCTGTTCCCATTATGTTATCGTCAAGCCTTTTTAAGATGTGACAAAGGCAGCAAAGCTTTTTATTTATTTGTTTGTTCATTTATCTACTTATGTACGCCTTCCTTACTTCCTGCACCCTTTGATGTAACAGTGAACAAGTCATCACAGAAAAGGAAATGGCACTGACAGGGCATGCTATGGATCCTTATCCTTTAAAAAAAAGAACGCAAGTCGAGAGAACCCCCAAACAGCATTCTTTCAGGCCAGGAGTCTAAAAGCATTTTCACACTTGCATTTAAGGCTTCTTGGAGCCGCCTCTATGGCACCAAAATTCACCAAAGATAAAGAAGATGTTTGTGCTAAGTTGGGAAAGTGGAGACATCAGCATTTCTGCCTTCACACCGTAATTTCCACTCTCCAGACAGCACCTGGTAATGCATCTCGAGCGGGTCTTCTGCGCAGCCACAGCTCTTCCAAAGCCTGTGCTCTGGGGCTTCCCTGGGGCTTCCTTTCCGACAATTGCAGCAGAGACTCTGAGAGGAACCTAAACGAGCTGCCTTAACCTTCTTGTAAACTGATATTTCCATAGAGGATTAAGACAAACGTTTCAAATAAGCCAATTTCCCTTACTAAAAACCAAAGTGACAATAGCAGTACCAAGAGAAATACACACAGACGATGAACGAATAAGACACACTTTTCTTGTCTTTGGGCATGCAAAGATACAGAGTCAAAGGTCACACAGAAGAGGGCTCCATAATTCCCTCTTATTTATGATGTTCCATAGTGGGCTCTAATGAAAAAGGTATACAAGAATTGGATTGAATCATACCAAGGGGAGGAGGAAAAATCTAAAAGCTCCACACTATCTAATATATGCTGATGCTGCATAGTGTATATATATATATTTCAATATTCCTGTTGATTATTTTCTATTCAGAAGAATGCAGCTGTATCTCTTTTCTTTTAAGGTACTTGCAGAACTCTGGGGATACGAAATGGTTACTTCTGAAGTGTGAGAATGAAAATGCTTGACTACCCTTGAGGTCCCTGTAGAAGAGAGCAAGTTTCCTTTTCCTGAAGTGCCCTAGGCAGCTCCGTTGGGCGGCACAAAGAGATCCCTCTGACCTGAAGGTGTAGGGATGTACAACTAATCGAGGAACGCGGGAGAAAGAGCCAGAGCAGAGAGCATCCTTAATAGGCCGTGCTCTTGGAAAGCTGAGGGAAGCCAGAGGGCCTCCTTGGCTCTGGCCGCCTGCCAAGCTGACTGTTTCTCTCCCCGTCCTCTAAACTTGAAATACTTTTCTTGTTTTCCCCTTCATGGCTGTGTCTCCTAGGTGCCCATATTCTATTTCACATGATTACATGTGGAATGTGAGACGTTTCACATCTAACATCTGTATTAGCACCATGAATACTTCTGGAAAGAGAGAAACAAAACTTAAAATGAGCTACCATTTACTTGGGCACGAGGTTGAGCCCTCTACATTCATTATCCCTTTTGATCTTTAAAACTGCCATCGCCCCATTCTGTAGATAAATAAACTGCTAAGAACTTAAAGAAACTACTAAAGGTCACACAGCTAGTGAAGTAACTCAGGTAGAAACCCAGGTCTGATTGACTCAAAAGATCACAATCGTCACCTACTATAATTTCCTCCAAAACCAAATATCTTAAAGCTCTTGTTTTTGAAGCGGGGAGCCTTGTATTATACTTTGAATCAACATTTTCATGAAATCAAGAATGATGATATATTTACATGTAAGTTATCTCTTATCTTTCTCTTCCTTCCATCACATGTATTCTTTTCACAACATTTAAGAAAACACAGTAAAAAACTTTTACTGAAGGACTTCTATTTCAGCCAGATGGCAATGTACCCTAACCAACCACCTAAAATATAACAACTAAAGATTGTGATAAAGTATATGTAATATAAAACACTTATTTTACCCAATAGGCTGGCAAGTGTTGAAGGAATTCACAAAGGCTCAAGAATAAAATGGAAAGGGAAGCCTTAGAAGGGAAACAGAATACCATTTTTCACTTAGTGATGGTATTTGCCAAGTAAGGTGATATTCAGGGTCTACTTTTTTGGTCAGCTGGATACACAGGATAGTCCAATCAAAATGTATAATATAGCTGAAACCCAAAATCCCTATAAGTGAAGTCGCTCAGTCATGTCTGACTCTTTGCAACCCTGTGGACTATAGCCTACCAGGCTCCTCCATCTGTGGGATTCTCCATGCAAGAGTATTGGAGTGGGTTGCCATTGCCTTCTCCAAGGGATCTTCCTGACCCAGGGATCGAACTCGGGTCTCCAGCATCACAGGCAGACGCTCTACCTTCTGAGCCACCAGGGAAGCCCCATATACGTGAGCATAAATTAGAATTAAGCTTCCCCACCTGATGAGGGAAAACGCCTGTCCAAAATAATTTTTTTCTGAGACTTAATAACCTGGCATTCATATTCATATAAGATTTTCATAGCAAATTCATACCACCTGATGGACCAGAAAGACTCAAACCAAGAATTTAAAAGTCCTTCTGGACTGACTGCTCCCAGGTACGAGACAGGAGCAAACTAACCCTCTCAGGAGGAACCAATATGTCTCAAATAATTCTAACCCCACCCCCCCAAAAAAAAGTTGCAAAAACTGAGTTGTTACAGCCCCCAATCACAAGACATAGAAGACATTATATAAGAGTTAAGAGACTGAGCAGAAACACAATGTAAATGTTTAAAGAAAAACTACTAATGTACGGCTAGGAACAAGAGACTATAAAATATTATTCAAGATGTGTGGATGAGTAAGAGAAAGTCACTCTCCTTAGAAGATGCAAGCTGAAGTGTTTAAGAGTGAATGGTTGGATACATGTACATGTTTGGATGAGTTGCTTTACTGTTCACCAGAAACTATCACAACATTATTAATCAACTATATCCCAATACAAAATAAAAACTTAGAATAAAAAACAGTGAATGGCAATTTTGAAATGGCTAAATAAAACATAAAGCAAATATAGAAAAAAAACGTTAATGAGCATAGGTGGTAGGTATAAGGGTGATCACTAAACTATGATTACTTAAGAAAAGTTATTATTAAATGTTTCATAGTGAAAAGTTTTAAAAATTACCAAATAAATCTTTGGGACAAAGATCAAAGATCAAAATGGGACTTCTAGAAATGAAAAATACAATGACTAAAACTGCAAATGTATTGGCTCCACAACTGAAGAGAAAACACAGTTTATTTTATGAACTTTTCTTATATAAGTTTCCCAGCAAATCAGAAATCCATCACAGAGATGGAGTGGTCTGAGTAAATTCATATTAACTTACACAATCTAGTAAACATGATCAGTACAAAGGCTAGACTGGCATGGACACTAGAAATATTAAGGCCTGGCCCCATATCCCAACTTGGGACAACCCCAAAGGACCATCCTAACTTCGAATGCTCCATGGGATAAGCACTACCATCCAGTTCCTTCTACCCTATCCTGTTTCCTTCCCTTTTCCTAGCAGGGGATAATCCAGAAAGCACTCTCTGACAAGTTTCTTGCATGCTAATCTCCATTTCAGAGTCAGCTTCCCAGGAAAACCCAACTTGTAACAACTAGTTTTATCAGCAAGTTCTACCAAACATCTGAAATATAGATAGAGCTTATGTTGCTGTTATTGCTGTTGTTCAGTTGCTCAGTCGTGTCCAACTCTTTGACATCCCATGGACTGCAGTGCTCTAGGCTTCCCTGTCCTTCACCATCTCCTAGAGCTTGCTCAAACTCATGTCCATTGAGCAGATGATGCTATCCAACCACATCATCCTCTGTCTCCCCCTTCTTGTTCTGCCCTCAATCTTTCCCAGCATCAGGGTCTTTTCCAATGAGTCGACTCTTCACATCAGGCGGCCAAAGTTCTGGAGCTTTAGTTTCAGCCAGTCTTTCCAAAGAATATTCAGGATTGATTTCATTTAGGATTAACTGGTTGGATCGCCTTGCAGCCCAAAAGACTCTCAAGAGTCTTCTCCAGCATCACACTTCAAAAGCATCAATTCTTCAGCGCTCAGCCTTCTTTATGGTCCAACCTCACATCTGTACACGACTACTGGAAAAACCATAACTTTGACTAGACGGACCTTGGTCGGCAAAGTGATGTTTCTGCTATTTAATACAATGTCTAGGTTTGTCATAGCTTTGCTTCCAAGGAGCAAACATTTTTAATTTGATGGCTACGGTCACCATCTTCAGTGATTTTGGAACCCAAGAAAATAGAGTGCTAATATTACCTACGCTAATCAGTAGTACTGAAAAAGAACAATTCCTAAATCACTTTTCAAGACTAGAAAACATCCACATAAAAACCTGAGAGTATGGGATAGAAATACTACAGGTCAATGTAAACAAAGACTTATTAAAAGCCAAAAAACTAGTCAACCAATCCTACTGTAGGTAAAAATCAGGATACTTGATAAACCTGAATTTATCTTATCAAATGCAAAATCAATAAAGAAAATAAATATAATTAATCAGATTAAGACATTAAAGGAGAAAAATAATACGGTAGTCTACATAAATATAGAAAATGCACTCAGTATACTGAACATTCACTCATAATTAAAAAATAATAACCTTAGCAAACTAGGAGTAACAGAGACCTTTCTTAATCCAACATAAGTCATCTGCCAAACAACAAACATTGTTCTTAATGATGAAACAATGAAAGCATTTCCTTTAATATCAGGAAGAAGACTGCCTCTTTCAGCATGGTATTAGAGCTCTTAGCCAGTTCAATAAGGCAAAAAAGAAATAATAGTAAAAGGCAAAAAAGAAATAAAAGTATAAAGATTGGAACAAAAATAATAAAACTGTAATTTCCCTGGCAATTCAGTGATTAAGACCCAGTGCTTTCACTGCTGGGCCCAGGTTCAATTCCTGATTGAACTAAGATCCCACAAGCTGCACAGAACAGCCTATATATATATATAAAACATTAATAACAATGGACTTAGTGGCTCAGTCATATCCGATTCTTTGTGACCCCATGGACTATAGCCTGCCATGCTCCTCTGTCCATGGGGATTCTCCAGGCAAGAATACTGGAATGGGTCGCCATGCCCTCCTCCAGGGGATCTTCTCAACCCAGGGATTGAACTCGGGTCTCCCACACTACCGGCAGATTCGTTACCATCTGAGCCATCAGGGAAGCCCATTAATAAAAGCCTATTAATAAAAATAAAACTATCATATTTGCAAAGACTGATGCCACAGACTACCAAAAAAAGGTATAAAATATGATTAATAAGAGTTTATTAGGGTTGCTGAATCCAGGTTCGAGAAGGAAATGGCAATCCACTCCAGTACTATTGCCTGGACAGAGGAACCTGGTAGGCTACAGTCCATGGGGTTGCAAAGAGTTGGACACGACGGAGCGACTTCATTTTCACTTTCAGGGTTGTTGAAATCAAATCTGTATATAAGAATCAACTGCTATTTCTAAACATTAGCAACAAAAACTGTGGTGTTGGAGAAGACTCTTGAGAGCCCCTTGGACTGCAAGGAGATCAAACCAGTCAATCCTAAAAGAAATCAACTCTGAATATTCATTGGAGGGACTGACACTGAAGCTGAAACTCCAATACTTTGGCCACCTGAGGCCAAGAGCCGACTCATGTGAAAAGACCCTGATGCTGGGAAAGACTGAAGGCAGGAGGAGAAGGGGATGACAGAGGATGAGATGGTTGGATGTCATCACCGACTTGATGGACATGAGTTTGCGCAAGCTCCAGGAGATGGCAAAGGACAGGAAGCCTGGTGTGCTGCAGTCCAGGGGGTCTTAAAGAGTTAGACATGACTGAGAGACTGAACAACAACAAAAAGGGAGACACTGTGATTACTGATAATAGAATCAAAATATATTAAGTATGGGTGATTCAATCCAACAAAAGACACATAAAATTTCTATGAAGAAATTGCAAAATTTTATGAAAGACAGTTTATATCAATTAAATAAGTGGAGAGATATATCATGTTCAAAATGGTAAAGGCGTCAACTCTCTGAAACTGATCTACATATTTAGTCCAATTTTAATCGAAATCTCAATATGAATTTTTGAAAAACTTGACGAAGTTTCAAAATTTACATGCAACAGCAATAAAGGGGCCATGATAAACAAGGCATTTTTTGAATAAGAAAAAAGGACTTTGAGGGGACATGATTTACCTGATATCAGAAATTGTTATAAGTCTGAAATAATTAAAATGGTGTGATATTAACCTGGCAAAAACAAACAAACAATGAGAACAGGAGAGAGACTGGAGAAACAGTGACACACATCACTGAGCTGGCACCACACGTTATAAGCCTGTAACTCCATATCTGCATGTATTCCGGAACAGAAGTTTTCAAACCATGGTCCTGAAGGCTGGAAAATCAAGTGGACCCATTTTGACCAGCATTTCTTAAAATGAATAGAAGAGATTAGATTAGAATAAAAAATATCATAGTGCATTTGCTCTTGGCTCTGGTCAATATTCTTCCATGAAAATTTAGCTTTGACATATATCTGTATGTGCACATGTACTTACTTATGTGTGTATATACTAGGTCAGGATGTGAGATGTACCTTTTATTATCTGTGATTCATGGTCAAAAATGTTTTTAATTTTTGCACATGTGAAATATTTATAAACAGTATTTTTCATAGCAGAAACTGTAAACAACCCAAATGTTCATCAACAACTGAACAGATAAATAAATTGCACCAACCATACTTGTACAATGAATTATAGGCATGGACATGGGTGAATTTCTTTTTTCTTACAGATGCTCAGAGAAAAGTTACAGGATACTTAGAACATAATTTAGTATTTATTAAAAATATAAATATTTATAATGTTTAATTGTATTAAAAATACATGTCATTATGGGCTTTCCTGGTAACTCAGTGGTAAAGAACCCACCTGCCAATGCAGGAGACACAGGTTTGATCCCTGGGTTGGGAAGATCCCCTGGAGAAAAAATTGGCAACTCACTCCAGTGTTCCAGATCTGGGAAATCCCATGGACAGAGGAACCTGGTAGGCTACAGTCCGCGGAGTCACAGAAGAGTCAGACACAACTTAGTGACTAAACAACAACATATGTAATTATATATAAATACATTTATATAAAGTTCAAAAACTTTATATTGTTTAGGGATACAAATATATGGGAAAAAGCTATAAGGAGAAGCAAGAGAATTAAAAACACTTTCTGTAAGTGGGAGGACTGCAAAGAAAATAAAGAGTGGACTTTAGAAAGAACATCAGTAAAAGCAACGTTCTTCCTCCCAAACTGGGTGGTACATGGATGATTACTGTACAACTCCATATATTGCCTATATCTTTACGTTTTTTTCTGTATCCACTCATTTAATTTTTAAAAATTTAAGACACAGCTGCAAGTGAACCCATTTCTCTGCTTCACAGATGAATGAGGAGCCTCATCATCTTTTCAGCTTATATGGAGAAGAAAAGAATCCAATTATTCCCAAGCAGGTTCTGTTCCCAGTCCCAGGTTCCTTAAAGGACTTAGGAAGGTAAGAATGGAGGGAGAGAAATCGAAAAGCATTATGTGCTAGAACACTCAATTTTCCTTCATACTATTTCCTCCTTCAAATTCTTCTAGTTCCCTGTGCTTTACCAAAAACAAAACTCTCAAAAGCAAAAGTTTAAATGCGAGAGACATCTCATTACAGGACTACTATGAATCAAGAAACAGGAAGTTGCAGGGGAAAAATAAAAAATCCCTGCTAAGTTTAATTGAAGCTCTGAAAACTCTTACACATTTCAGCTGCTAATTCAAATTCTAGTCTATATGTGATAAAATACATGGTTATTACTTGTGGAACAAAAAGACATAATCTTATAGTATATTGTTAAGCACTAATTTTTCTCCAGAGTGAAAGGAAAAAGAATGCCAAATAATTTCAAAGAAAGCAAAGACCCATAATCACTCAAAATATACACACCTCAAATGATTATCTTTTCAACCATGGCAAAAACTAAAACAAAAGCCCCATCCTATTTAATTCAAGCTGTTATAAGCATTGCAGGAAAGGATCTCTAGGGTATAGGGCAGTTTCAACTTTCCCCTCCTTTTTTTCACTCATTAAATTTTTTCTTAATATTCTATGCTTCACATAAACACTGACTAGCTACATTTTAGATATTTACATTTTGCAGTTTAAAGGGAGAATTAACATTTACTTAATGCCAACTTTCAGCTTAATGCCAAGTACTGTCATAGTGGCAACAGTGATAACAATAACAGCAACACTAAAAAAGAGAACAGATATAGAAAAACAGAAATGAAAGCGGTAAAAATAAATCACTGTGTTATTCTATATTAATAGTACTCTTAGATATGGATGTGCTTTGTCGTTCAGTTGTGTCTGACTCTTTGCAACCCGACCCCATAGACTGTAGGCTGCCAGGCGCCTCTGTCCATGAGGATTCTCCAGGCAAGAACACTGGAGCAGGTTGCCATGCTCTCCTCCAGGGGATTTTCCCAATCCAGCGATCGAACCCAGATCTCCCACACTGCGGAAGGATACTTTACCATCTGAGCCACCAGGAAAGCCCTATATATGGCTATCCTACAAGAACTCATGAAAAACTACTATAAACAGAGAATGTGGTAAAGGAATACAAAATTCACATGAAATCAGAAGCCTTCACACACATAATTAGAAACATAACAGAAAATAAGACCCCATTTACAATAGCAATAACTGCAAATATCTAGGAATAAACTTAAGAAATATGCAAAGCATATGAAAAATACCTCCCCAAACAAATGAATTCAAAATATAGAAGCTATAAAGAAAAAAATGAGCAATTTCACTATATAAAAAAATGTATGTATAGTCCAAAAAACCACAAAGTTCAAAGATACACAATAAACTGGAGTAATCTTCCTAATATATAAAGAACTCCTAGAAAATTAGAAACAGATCAAGAATCTAATACATCTGGGAAGTTCACAAAACTGCCAAGGTTCTTCAACAAATGAAAAGCTTAACCTCACTCATAAGGAAAATGCAAATTAAAATGACACAGATTCACTTTTCACCTATTAGACTGGCAAAAATTCAAACGCTTGATAAATTCTGTGGTGAAGCTGTGAGGAAACAGGCACTCTCATATATTGCTGGTAGCAGTGTAATTGGCACAACTGCCATGGAGGGCAATTTGGCAATACTGACAAAAATTGTAAAGGCATATTCCCTTTGACCCAGCAATTGTGCTTCCTGGAATCTATCCTACATATATAATTGCACACTTGCAAAATGCCATATGTACTAGATTATTCATTGCTGCATTGTTTATAATAGCAAAATATTAGAAACAACTCAAGTCTCCATCAACAGAGAACTGGCTAAATAAATTATAATATTTCAAAACAACGGAATGCTATGCAGCAACAGGAACGAAACTCTAGAAATTCTCTGGACACTAATACAGACAGATTTCCAAGTTATATTGTGGAGTAAAATAAGCAAGCTCTGAAACAGTATTAGTAGTATGTTACATTTTGTGTAAAAGGTAAAAAAATAAGAATATATTTTCAAATTTGTACATGGACACTCTGGAATATCTAGTAAAATGGGTATGGGTAGGCACTAGATGAATTGAGGACAGAAAGGAGAGAGGCTTTTCACTGTATAATACCTTTTTACACTTTTGAGTCATAAGAACCACTACTTGTTTAAAATATGAAATCAAAAAAAGCAAGAACAGCAGCTACCATTTATTGAGTACGTACTTCAAGGTGGGCATGTACTATCTCATTTAATCCTCATGCCACACTGAAGTAGGTCATATTAGCTCCAGTAGAGAGGACTGAAGGTGAAAGTGAAGTTGCTTAGTCACATCTGGGTCTTTACGACCCCATGGACTGTAGCCTACCAGGCTTCTCTATCCATGGGATTTTCCAGGTAAGAATACCAGAGTGGGTTGCCATTTCCTTCTCCAGGGGATCTTCCTGACCCAGGGATCAAACCCAGGCTTCCCGCATCGTAGGCAGATGATTTTTCCTCTGAGCCACCAGAGAAATTTTCACATCTGTGAACCAGTGTAAACCAATGACACTACCTATATCACACACAGGCTGCTGTGGGGATTAAATGAAATAATATATACAAAATACTTGGCATATGCCTGACACACAGTAAATCCTTAAACAGTGCTTTACCACTTCAACACAATAACTATGTTCAAGGATGTTTCAATCAATTGAACCATACAAAATATAATAAAACTGGACAAAAGTTTAGCAAAGATGTTTTAATTGAATTTTTTATACATGTAGATTAAACAGCCTCTTCTAATTAATTGAAGGCTGCTTTAGATATGCTATATCCTCATGATATAAATTACAGAGTCATTAAAATAACTGCTCATATCCCATAATTATACAAGGGTCTTTAAGGCCACTCTTTAATAGGCTGAGTATACTTAATGAGAAAGGCTATCAATGGAAAACTTTAGAAGCATAACCAACGTTTATTTCAATAAACGGGAGGGGCTGCTGTACATGTGATGGCAATTTCAAGATAAAATTCTCAAATGTAAGATCTAATCCCAAAATACTGTCATTTTGAATTCACTCAGTTACTCATGGCTGCTAGGAGGTCCAACATCACGAAACTACACAATCGCTATACATGGAGCAAAGCTATAAGCATGATGTTCCTTTGGGGGAAATTTCAAAAGAAACATCAACTTTCCCCTTTCTAGAAACAAGCTATGCTGATAAGACTCCTTTTAATATTTAAGCCCAATAGAAAGAAGATGAAGAAGGGAAAAAAAGAACTAAGAAACAACTGATTTTCCATAAGCTTACCAAAAGCTATGTTTAATATAAATGAGATAAGACTGAATTCAGGGCAATGATCTACAAAATATTTAATTTTAATTGTGTTTTTTTAAGTATTTCTTTTCATTCTGTCTAAAAATAAGCTACACTTGGAATCATCCAATTACTTGGTAAAAGTAAAATACACAAGTACAGAAGGAAAAAACTACAGTCATATTTAAAGTACAGAATGAAGCAAAATAAAAACAAGTCTTTATCATTAAGACGTTGAAAAATTTAAATTTATTAAGAAAATGTTCTGTACATATAGTGACTAATAATGTAAGGGGACCTATTCCGTCTATTTCAAGGCTTCTTAGCTTTAGGCACAAAGCAGACCTAATAATATGTGCCCTTTTTGAAATACTGGGGAAAATGGCTTCTTCTTTGTCCAGGGAAGAGTGAGTTAACTGACATGGCCCTCCTTACCTGTTCTGGGCACTTAGAAGCGCTGTCCAATACAGTAGCCACCAGATACGTGTGCCTATGTAAATTTAAATCAATTTAAATAAAATTTAAGTTTCAGTTCCACAGTCACACTAGTCATATTTCAAGTACTCAGTAGTCACATGTGAGTGGTGGCTGCCCTACTGGACAGCACAGATATAGAACATTCCCATCAACACACAAAATTCTATTGGATAGTGCTGACATACACTCAGTGGAGGAAATAATAGGGTTGCAAATCATAACCAGATTTGCCAATAATAAAATGGATATTTTAAATTGCATTTTTATGATTTCTATATTGGAACTCTCAAGGCTCCAAAGTCAGATCAGGGAGAGGTGTGGTTAATATCCAAACCTCTATAATAATTAACATGAACAGAACATTTATGATGCACCATCCACTAAGCTAAGAGCCTCAGATACTTAATTATCACTATAATCTTATATAGAAGGTGTTATCATCATGTCTCTTTTACAAATGAAAAAACTGAGGCTTAGAGAGATTAAGTGATTTGCCCATGGTCATATAACTACTAAGGTAACAGTATCAGAATTAAATTTTAAAAAACAAACAAGCAAACAAAAACTGTAGGTACAACTCATACACCCACTAGAAATAAGCAGGGCTCATTCCACTGAAGCCTTCCGTGAAATTTTCATTACAGAATCACAGAAAATTAGATAGCAACAGAAACTAATGCAGTGTTTCATGACCATCTTTAACCCATGACCCTTTCTGATAACTATAAAAATCTCATACTCCCCCAAAGATGATGTGCACCTCACCACAGCCATTAAAATTTATTCTATCTTCAGTATGTTCCCAACAGTCAAATTTCAAAGAGGCTTTACATTTCTGTAACTATAATGTAAAAATTATCTTTTTATTTTCCTTATATAACATCAGAATATTGAATATGCTTTTTCAAAATCCATTCATTACCCCCTCGAACACACACATAGTGAATCAATAAAAACTGATGACTCTATCCAATCTTCCCAGTTTTAGAAATGAGAACAGTGAGGCCAAAATAGAGTGGGATGGGAATGCCTTGCCCGCAGTGAAAGACCGAACTTTTGGATACAGAACACACTGGTAAGGCTCAGCCAACATGCTTTACTTCACCTGACCCTGAGATGGCACAATTCCTTAGGGTCCCCTACCTCCGCTCCCAACCAAAAAAACATTTGGTACCATTTCAAGGTATATCTTGTGAGATTTCTGGGAATGAAGCTCTGGGGATACTTGGATAGGGATTCCCTGTGCAATTTTCATCATCTGTTGGAGCCAGAAGGGATCTCAGAGAACTAATCTATCTCCTAATTTTAGAGCTGAAGAGACAGCAGCTCAGCTCATTTTATATAAAACTGAGGCATCTCATCCTTCACCATTCTACGGTCTCTGTGACAAGGGTGGCCTTGCTAATTTTCTGAAATGACTGCTGGATGACAGGATCTGTGCTGGTTGCTGGATTATAAAGACAAACTGTCCACTGGCCACACAGAGCTTGTATTCTTGTGTATGCAAAGGCTTATAAATGTACAGTGACAATGGAGGGTGGGCTTCCCTGGTAGCTCAGCTCAAAAAGAATCCGCCTGCAATTCGGGAGACCTGGGTTCAATCCCTGGGTTGGGAAGATCCCCTGGAGGAGAGTACGGCAATCCACTCCAGTATTCTTGCCTGGAGAATCCCCATGAACAGAGGAGCCCGGGGGGCTACAATCCACGGGGTCACACAGAGTTGGACACGACTGAACAACTAAGCACAGCAACACAACACAATGGAGTGTGATTAAGTACAACTTGAGGAAGCCAAGGGAGGCCATATGTAGGCTGAATCTTAAAAGATAATAGTAATTCACTGACAAAGAGACATGCAGGCAGAGAGAACAAAACATTCACAGAACTGGAACCATGGTGAGACAGAATATGGACTACAAGTGACGAGGTGAGGGAAAGGGTATTTTCCCACAGCTTTATTGAGACATAATCAGTATATTTAAGGCACACAACATAATGATTATATATATATATATGATTGTCACAATAAGCAAAGGACATTTCAAGTAAAGGCTTTATTGTGTAGATTATCAAGGAAATCATATAAATACGAAGGATAGAAGATAAAACATCTTCTTTCCACTTGTGAGCTGTGCTCTCATTCTAAGTCACTTAAAGACTGTACTCAACAAATGGTGCTGGAAAAACTAAATATGTCAAAGAATGAAGTTGGATCCTAAACCTTACACCATGCACAAAATTTAATTGAAAGTGGATTAAAGACCCCAATGTAAGGCCTGAGAACATAAGTGCAAGTTAAGGCTCTTTCTAGTCTACTACACTGCCTCCTACAAACAGCCAACAACGAACATGTAACCATGGAAAGATGGTTAATACTCCCTTTGCTGTCCCCAACTTGGCAGAGTCATGCAGAGCCCTCCTCTGAGAAAATTTCTACTACGTTCAGGCAATACCTAGATCTTACTGGGTCTTCTCTTTCCACACAGATTTTGTACATCCCAACTTATACACTCTATTCTATCTCCACCTCTTCCTGGCAGCCTCGATTTCAACACAGGTTGTTTATAGCTGCCAACGCCCATCTTCAGGAATGCAATATCCCCAAACACTAAACTCTCTGCTTTTGCTAACTGCAGGCATAGTGATTTATTCAGACCTAAGGATGTCAATCTCTTGCTCAAAATATGACTCTCAGGATCAGGTCAAAACCTTCTTGATCAAACCTCACCTCTCGCCTCTTCTACCCTGTACATGCCAGGCACACTCAACTACTTTCATTCCCCTAGAATCCACCAGAATTTCTTCCTCTCACCTCAGATTTTTATAACCAGCATCGCCCCTGCCTGGAAGTTTCCTACCCGACTCACCCCCTCCTATCCCTCCAAGTTTGGCTTAGGGTTCATCTAAGGAGTCTTCCCTAATTCTCTCCCATCCTAAACCCAGACCAAGTGCCCCTCCTTGAAGGAGTTCAGCCTACCGAACTCTCCCTCCCATAGCATTTACCATGTTTTATTCTACTTGCTTCAATTTCCTACAAGATTACATACACCATGAGTTTGGGTATTTTGTCTATCTTATTCACCATTGTAGCCACAGCATTTAGCAAAGTTCCTGGCACATACAGACTCATGAGACTCAGGAGGATGAGATGGTTGGATGGCATCACTGACTCAGTGGATATGAGTTTGAGCGAACTCTGGGGGATAAGTGAGGGACAGGGGAGCCTGGTGTGCTGTAGCCCATGGGGTCACAAAGAGTCAGATACAACTGAGGAACTGAACAACAGCAGACTTAAGAAGTATTTCAGAATGAATGAACGAAGGAATGAATGAATGAGGTTTTCTACCATCTCTCTGGCTGTGCTCAACCGTACTGAGTCACAGCCAACTTTCTTTCATGTACTTCTTGGTTAAACCATATTTTGCCCTGCTCTTTGCCCTGCCCCCAAACACAACGCTTGCATCTGATGACCTAATTGCAAGTGCCATTTTGTCTCATCAAGACCACTTCAGGCCCTGACTTTGTTACAGAACATGCCTGCTCTTGCCCCAGTTTCTGCCTTCCATGAATGTGATCAGCCTGTCATCAATGTTCTCCTTCAAGCCCCTGAACACATGGAGCCCTGCAGCCTGCCACAACAGATAGCTATCCGGATTGACACATGCCTAGTCACTCTGTGTCTGGTCATTCAAACGAGGTGCAAGACCACCTGAACACAATGTTACTGGCTAACATTTCTCCAGCTGGCCTGCAAGAATACTGTACAAGATTCTACTAAAATAGTCAGATGCATTACTGAAATTCAGAACACCACAACCAGAGTACTCTAGCTAGTCATATTACCCAAAAAGGAAATGAGGTTATCCTGCCCTGCCTGGTTTTGAGTGAACCCATGCCAGCTCCTGGGGATTACTACTTCCTTTGTCCAGGTTTACAAGCCCTGTAGCTGCTCCTGAGACTTGTGAATCAAGACCGTTCTATCCCAAAGCTGAAGAGAGAAGTTTTTGAATGCCTGAGTTGCTGAAGGAAGCTTCATGAAAGTAGGTGAGTTTTAACAAAGATTTTAATGTACAGGACCATCAAAGATTGGTATAGCACAGCGGGAGAGTGGTCAAGCCTAAGTGTGACTAACAGAGACAGCAAGGCTGCGAGTGAGTAGCAGTGACAGAGGCCAGAAGGCCTGGCCCAAGTATAACCCGGGACAAGCAGAGTCTAAGAAAAAAGCAAGTTCTTCCTGCTGGGCTGCTTCCTGGATCAGAATGGTCAACCACAGTTGGGCTTCTTCCAGAAGTCTTGTTTTGAAGATCGTAGAACACACACACTAGACCCAACAGGGCCAGATAGTAAGCGCCACATATAAGAGTGATCAGAATGGTTAGTCTGGTTTCTCCAAAGGACCATCTAATGATAGCTCCACCACTAGGATCACAGGCAATGGACAACTATGTTGTAAAGGACCAGTGTGCAACATCTTCCCATTTCCCTTCCAGAAAAAATGCAGAGGTAATTAGGTACCCATAGCCAGTGTAGCAAATCAGTTAAATTAAACCTGTATTTCATCTAACTCATATAGGATATGAATAACATAACTAACTTTTCTAATTTCATACTCTGGTACTCCCAAGTAAATAAAACGGAAAAAAAGTAAAGTTTCTCCCCTACAAATAGAATCTGTCACATCCTGGGATGTGCACTTTTCAGCTCATGCATCCTAAATGCATGTGGAGATATTATATGCACTTTCTATTTAGCAATTTAATTATATCTTTGCATTCAAAGAGTGGCAATGGTTTGCAGTAATAATCAGGTGAAAGCATTCTAACATTAATATGCTGGAATCCGATGTGTTAATTTGATGCAACTTTGCCTTGACAATATGTGATTAATTTGTTCTCAGGCTAGCCCTGCTCCCAGCTCTGACAGTTTAAAATGCTGGGTTTCTTTATCCATATCGCTATTTGACACGCCTTAGCCCACTGCTTTGCTAAGACCACTGTTAATTTGTAATGAACTTGCTTTTCAGGGGGGCTCCTTCATTTTTAATTCTGTCAGCGTCACCTCCTTGAGGAAAATTACAAGTTTCCGTAGGTGTGATTACTGCCAAGTGCTGCTGATAAGAGGTTTGAGAAAACAGGGCTTTATAAAGAAGTCTGTATTTAATCTGCTGAAACAGATTTATTGCCTCCAGACAGATAAATATAATGCAAAGTTCTCTTATTTAAAAGTCATTCCCAAGTTCTCCCTCACCACCACCTCCTCCTAAAGAAAAACACAGTTGCATTTCCAAGATTCAATAATGAGTCACTCAGGGAAAAGAAGTGAAAGTATAATAAATTTAACAATAATGCTGATTCTTGTCACCAAATTTGACATATAGGGGAGTCTTAGAAAACATATGAATATACTTTTCACAAGGTGGGAAAGAGGAAAAAAATCTCACTGAAATAACTATGGTTTCACTTCCTTTCTAACTACCAAATGAACATTACACAGCCTCATGAGTCCATTTTCTGTGAGCAAAGTGAGTACTGGTGAAGCTGCTGCTCCTGCTAAGTCACTCAGTCGTGTCCGACTCTGTGCGACCCCATCGATGGCAGCCCACCAGGCTCCCGTCCCTGGGGTTTTCCAGGCAACAACGCTGGAGTGGGTTGCCATTTCCTTCTCCAGTGCATGAAAGTGAAAAGTGCAAGGGAAGTCGCTCAGTCGTGTCCAACTCTTCGCGACCCCATGGACTGCAGCCTACCAGACTCTTCCATCCATGGGATTTCCCAGGCAAGAGTACTGGAGTGGGCTGCCATTGCCTTCTCCGACTGGTGAAGCTATCCATGCCTAAATTTCTCCCTGGATTATAATCCTGATAATGTTTGACGAAGGGCTACAGCATAGATAGAAAGTCAAAGGTGCAAAACAAATGGTTAATATAATAACTTATTAGAGAGCTTTCCAAGTGGCTCAGTGGTAAAAGAATCCACCTGCCGATGCAGGAGACACAGGTTCAATCCCTGATCCAGGAAGATCCCACATGCTGCTGAGCAACTAAGCCCATGCGCCACAACTATCGAGCCTGTGATTTAGAACCCGGGAGCCACAACCACCGAAACCCACGCGCCCTAGAGCCGGTGCTCCACAACACGAGTAACCTCAGCAATGAGAAGCCTGCACTGCAATGAGAGTCGTCCCTACTTGCTACAACTATAGAAAAGCCACAGAGCAACAAAGACCCAGCACAGCCAAACATAAAGAAATAAATAAAATTATTTTTAAAAATAATAAGAGTAAGAGCAGGCCACCGCTACAGCACTTTCACAGGTATTCTCCATTTAACTTTAAAAATAACCACTACTCAGTANCCCTACTTGCTACAACTATAGAAAAGCCACAGAGCAACAAAGACCCAGCACAGCCAAACATAAAGAAATAAATAAAATTATTTTTAAAAATAATAAGAGTAAGAGCAGGCCACCGCTACAGCACTTTCACAGGTATTCTCCATTTAACTTTAAAAATAACCACTACTCAGTAGGTATAATTATCCTCATTGCTTCACACATGGAGACTGAGGCTCAAAGAGTTCATGAGAACTTACCGGCCAGAAAAGGGCAGAATTTCAGGATGGGAAAACACATCCTGTGACTGCCAGTCCTCTGTTTGTCTTATCGCCATCTAAGGATGGAAAAGTCATGCCATCTCTACAAGTGGTCCACGGATAAAGCTAGCCAGTCTAAAGGGTTCATTTTCTTTAGCTCTAATCCTTAGCCTTTTTCTATTTAATTAGAAGCACACCATTCTTCAGCAATTCCAGCCTTCCCACCAGGAAGCCTACTATCTCCACAGGGCGACATCAGTCAGTTCAGTTCAGTCCAGTCGCTCAGTCATGTCCAACTCTTTGCCACCCCATGAATCGCAGCACGCCAGGCCTCCCTGTCCATCATCAACTCCCGGAGTTCACTCAAACTCATGTCCATCAAGTCGGTGAGGCCATCCAGCCATCTCATCCTCTGTCATCCCCTTCTCCTCCTGCCTCTAATCCCTTCCAGCATCAGAGTCTTTTCCAATGAGTCAACTCTTTGCATCAGGTGGCCAAAGTATTGGAATTTCAGCTTCAACATCAGTCCTTCCAATGAACACCCAGGACTAATCTCCCTTAGGGTGGATTGATTGGATCTCGTTGCAGTCCAAGGGACTCTCAAGAGTCTTCTCCAACACCACAGTTCAAAAGCATCAATTCTTCGGCACTCAGCCTTCTTCACAGTCCAACTCTCACATCCATACATGACCACAGGAAAAACCATAGCCTTGACTAGACGGACTAACAAAGTAATGTCTCTGCTTTTTAATATGCTGTCTAGGTTGGTAATAACTTTCCTTCCAAGGAGTACGCGTCTTTTAATTTCATGGCTGCAGTCACCATCTGCAGTGATTTTGGAGCCCAAAAATACAAAGTCTGATACTTTTTCCACTGTTTTCGCATCTATTTCCCATGAAGTGATGGGACCAGATGCCATGATCTTCGTTTGCTGAATGTTGAGCTTTAAGCCAACTTTTTCGCTCTCCTCTTTCACTTTCATCAAGAGGCTTTTGAGTTCCTCTTCACTTTCTGCCATAAGGGTGGTGTCATCTGCGTATCTGAGGTTATTGATATTTCTCCCGGCAATCTTGATTCCAGCTGTACTTCTTCCAGCCCAGCGTTTCTCATGATGTTCTCTGCATAGAAGTTAAATAAGCAGGGTGACAATATACAGCCTTGACGTACTCCTTTCCCTATTTGGAACCAGTCTGTTGTTCACGTCCAGTTCTAACTGTTGCTTCCTGACCTGCATAGAGGTTTCTTAAGAGGTAGGTCAGGTGGTCAGGAAAATTTTAGAATTTTCCACAGTTTGTTGTGATCCACACAGTCAAAGGCTTTGGCATAGTCAATAAAGCAGAAATAGATGTTTTTCTGGAACTCTCTTGCTTTTTCCAGGATCCAGTGGATGTTGGCAATTTGATCTCTGGTTCCTCTGCCTTTTCTAAAACCAGCTTGAACATCTGGAAGTTCATGGTTCACGTACTGCTGAAGCCTGGCTTGGAGAATTTTGAGCATTACTTTACTAGCATGTGAGATGAGTGCAATTGTGAGGTAATTTGAGCATTCTTTAGCATTGCCTTTCTTTGGGACTGGAATGAAAACTGATCTTTTCCAGTCCTGTGGCCACTGCTGAGCTTTCGAAATTTGTTGGCATATTGAGTGCAGCACTTTCACAGCATCATCTTTTAGGATTTGAAACAGCTCAACTGGAATTTCATCACCTCCACTAGCTTTGTTTGTAGTGATGCTTCCTAAGGCCCACTTGACTTCATATTCCAGGATGTTTGGCTCTAGGTGAATAATCACACCACCGTGATTATCTGGGTCAAGATGATTTTTTTTGTACAGTTCTTCTGTATATTCTTGCCACCTCTTCTTAATATCTTCTGCTTCTGTTAGGTCCATACCATTTCTGTCTTTTATCAAGCCCATCTTTGCATGAAATGTTCCCTTGGTATCTCTAATTTTCTTGAAGAGATCTCTAGTCTTTCCCATTCTGTTCTTTTCCTCTATTTCTTTGCATTGATTGCTGAGAAAGGCTTTCTTATCTATTCTTGCTATTCTTTGGAACTCCGCAGTCAGATGCCTATATCTTTCCTTTTCTCCTTTGCTTTTCTCTTCTCTTCTTTTCAGAGCTATTTGTAAGGCCTCCCCAGACAGCCATTTTGCTTTTTCCATTTCTTTTCCATGGGGATGGTCTTGATCCCTGTCTCCTGTACAACGTGAGGACATCGAGTCCTACTAATTCCACCCTCAGACTTATCAGATGTCTTCAAATGTCTATTTATATGAACAGCCAGAGGCTAGTACAGCCCCAGTCACCTCACGCACCAGCAGTGGCACACACCTCTTCTCAGATGACTAGGGAAGTTTCCCAATACTTTACAAAGTTTAAAATCCCTAGATATGGACTACCACTGGCTTCCTCCCACCTTCCAAACTATCTTTTTCTCTGTATGTTCCCCGTCTACTAGTAGCTCAATGAAAAGAGAGAGAGAGAAGAAGAAAAAGAAGAGAAAGCAGAAGGGAAGGAGGGAAGAAAAAGACAACTACGTTCCACTGTATGTTCAGGCCAAATGACTCCTATCACTTATTCCATCTTCACCAAGAACACTGTTCTCCTCTCTGATAAGACTCCCTACCTTTGTCTTCTCCACAAGACTGTTCATGAAGCAACTTCTAAGAAAGAGGTATGTAAATTGTGCTGTATCTACTAAAGGAATGCAAGCTAGTCACTGAAAAGGAGTATTATATAGAAAAAGAAAAATTTAAAGCTTACAAAGGTAGGTATACAAACACAGAATACACAATTACACCTAACCTAAAACAATGTTGTTGTTTAGTCACAAAACTGTGTCTAGTTGTGACCCCAGGGACTGTAGCCCACCAGGCTCCTCTGTCCATTGGATTTCACAGGCAAGAATACTGGAGTAGGTTGCCATTTTCTTCTCCAAGGGATCTTCCTGATCTAGGGATCAAATCTGGATTTTTTAGTGTTGAGCCACCAGGGAAGACCAAAACTAAGAATAAATTATACTAAATGATGTTAAGATGATTTAGCATGCATTGCTCAAAAAAAGATACATGAAACTTGGATTTTTAAAGTTGTCTTTAATCTAGAACTTTCTTAATGCTCCTTATTGTGGCTTGTGTACCTACTAGTCTACATTCAAGTTCCTTCAAAGCAGGGGTAGGAATTCATTCACATATGTAGTCAGAGGGCCTAGAAAGTAGAGGCTCAGTAAGTTTTCACTAAATTAAATGAAATAACAATTGCTAGGGGGCACGTCTGCACCTGCTTAAACATGGCCCACCTTGAGCAGCTCAGCTCGGCCTGGCACAACCTCTGAGCACTAGTTGTGGCTGGTGTTGTGGGAACAGCTGCTGCTCTGAGACGCCTTCCCCTAAAGGATAGATAGCTCCAGGGCAGAGACTATATCCCTTATTCCGAAATTCCTCCTCTACCGTTTTGTGTCAGAAGGACCTCTGGGCAACTCTTTCCAAACAACAGAAAAGAAGAGATAGGCTGTGAGATGAACAAAACTGTGAGCCAAGCAAAGGCAGACAATACCTCTCCAGTGACAGGTATCATGAATAGAAGAGAAAAAGGTATCTTGAAAGAGATGTGTGAATGGGAACAAAAATAAAAGACAAAAAAGGAAAAAAACAAAACTCAACATTTAAACACTAAGGGAAGTACTCGTTTCAGGAAAATACATAAGAAAAAANTGTGGCTTGTGTACCTACTAGTCTACATTCAAGTTCCTTCAAAGCAGGGGTAGGAATTCATTCACATATGTAGTCAGAGGGCCTAGAAAGTAGAGGCTCAGTAAGTTTTCACTAAATTAAATGAAATAACAATTGCTAGGGGGCACGTCTGCACCTGCTTAAACATGGCCCACCTTGAGCAGCTCAGCTCGGCCTGGCACAACCTCTGAGCACTAGTTGTGGCTGGTGTTGTGGGAACAGCTGCTGCTCTGAGACGCCTTCCCCTAAAGGATAGATAGCTCCAGGGCAGAGACTATATCCCTTATTCCGAAATTCCTCCTCTACCGTTTTGTGTCAGAAGGACCTCTGGGCAACTCTTTCCAAACAACAGAAAAGAAGAGATAGGCTGTGAGATGAACAAAACTGTGAGCCAAGCAAAGGCAGACAATACCTCTCCAGTGACAGGTATCATGAATAGAAGAGAAAAAGGTATCTTGAAAGAGATGTGTGAATGGGAACAAAAATAAAAGACAAAAAAGGAAAAAAACAAAACTCAACATTTAAACACTAAGGGAAGTACTCGTTTCAGGAAAATACATAAGAAAAAAATGTTGCTGCTGCTGCTAAGTCGCTTCAGTCGTGTCCGACTCTGTACGACCCCAGAGACGGCAGCCCACCAGGCTCCCCTGTCCCTGGGATTCTCCAGGCAAGAACACTGGAGTGGGTTGCCATTTCCTTCTCCAATGCATGAAAGTGAAAAGTGAAAGTGAAGTCGCTCAGTCATGTCCAACTCCTAGCGATCCCATGGACTGCAGCCCACAAAGGCTCTTCCGTCCATGGGATTTGCCAGGCAAGAGTAATGGAGTGGGTTGCCATTGCCTTCTCCAAGAAAAAAAGTTACTGTATATGATATTATACACACATGATTCAATTAGAAAAGTCACTAATCAGTCTCTTGAGTATTTATAATGTAAATGATACAAAAGTTTAGAGGGAATGGGAAGATAAAAAGTGGTTCAGGTATCAAAGTGCTAACTGGAGTGATCTTGGTTCTGTGTTCTGCAGAACATGAGGCAACGGACTAAGGGAGCCCAGGCTGAAGAAAGTATGGGAGCAAGGTGTGAAAAACTGCATAAAACTGTCAGGTAATCTGCAAAGAGGGGTTCTGCTGGGATAAACAGACTGACACAGGTTCAAGCACTGCACAGGCTTTCCTAATTACTGGCTTTCCCATCATTCACTCACTCAGCAGCTAATTATTTTGCATCCATGTGGAAGTTCCTTTGTAGGGATTTCTCCTCTCTGCCTCTTGGTTTCCTTTTCTAGAGAACAAGTATAAAAGCCTCTTATCGTTCTGGACTATCCTGGGGCTAAAATGAGAAATGATGTATTAACGAAAATCACATACCTACAACAGGAAGGTAGGTGATGGTTAAATAAAGATCAAACTATACTGAACAGGAAGGATTAAGCTGGAAAACGTGTGGAGCAAGGGTGCCACTGATGATGGGCTCTGCCAGGTGAGTTCGTTCTGCTCCCTCAGGGGGCAGTGGGAGTACTTAATCTGGCCACTGCTGTACACACACATGGAAGGAGAGGGGACAAGGGCAGGGGGACCAGCCCGCAAGCTGCTGCTGTACCATCAATGGGATGCGAGAAGGTCCTGGAACAAAGAAGTGACTGGTGAATACGAGAAGTGTCGTACACTGAGTGACAGACACTGAGAAGGATTCACTGGCTGACCTTAGGGACAAACTGTGAGGAGAGAGTGGTGAAAAAGAATACTCCTATCAATTCACATCTTTAAATGGCTTTGGTCTCATTTTGGAAATAATCTTTCTTTGAAAATCATCACCTGGACGTTACTGATTTCACAGACAGACCCTTTGTTTTGCACACACAATACAGTTGAGTATTTTTCTGCCTTTTCTATAAGCAACATCCTTTCTCCGAGTCAAGTCTAAACCCTTACCAGTCTGTACAAATTACCTCGATCCTTCCAGATTAAACTGCAGTCAGCTTCCTCTCACTCATGTCTCTCAATCATTCGGGCCTGAGGAAACACAGCCCACACCCTTTAAAACCCAAGCACATAAAACACCGTGTCATCAGCAGAACAGCAGCACTCTGTCCCTAAGCACCTCATTGTCTCCTAAATGGCTTCAGCTACAAAACAGTCCACTGGCAAAAAGGCTTTACGAAAACCTCAGGGCAAAAGGAATGATCACCACCTTTGCAGCCAACCCCTTGGGGAAAACAAGGAGCCACTTAAAACCTGGCTGAGGATTAACCTCACAATAACAAGCAGAAGACCTTTGGGAGCCCCTCACACTTCATGCAAGTGTAACACAGAGATCAGGAGCGAGATCTGGAGTACCTGGGCTCATATGCTGATGCCCCACCTCCCAGCTCTGTGACCTGAGGCAAAGCATTTCACTTCTCTGAGCCTTGGTCTTCTCACCTCTCAAACTGGGGATTCTCATAATACCTCTTCACAGGGCTGCTGTGAGAAGTAAATTAATCCTTTTTTTTTTAATTTTTATTTTTTAGTTTGTTTTGCTTTACGATACTGTATTCGTTTTGCTATACATTGACATGAATCAGCCACAAGTGTATACGAGCTCCCAATCCTGACGCCCCACCCCCCACCCCACACCATCTCTCTGGATCATCCCCGTGCATCAGCCCCAAGCATCCTGCATCCAACCTAGATCGGCGATTCATTTCACTTATGATATCATACATGTTACAATGCCACTCTCCCAAATCATCCCACCCTCTCCCTCTCCCACAGACCAAAAGGCTGTTCTATATATCTGTGTCTCTTTTGCTGTCTCGCGTACAGGTTTAACATTACCATCTTTCTAAATTCCATATATATGTGTTAGTATACTGTATTGGTGTTCTTCTTTCTGTCTTACTTCACTCTGTATAATCAGCTCCAGTTCCATCCACCTCATTAGAACTGATTCAAATGGATTCTTTTTAATGGCTGAGTAATACTCCATTGTGTATATGTACCACATGCAAAGCACTCAGAACTGTGACTGGCACATAGTAAGTTCTTAAAACATGCAAGCTACTATTACTAATGTTATTATCATTAGAGTTATTTGAATGACCAAATATAACCAACTAGGATGCAGGTTTATCTTCCCCTTCTCAATATGTATTGAGCAGTATGTTGGGTGCTCTGTAACAGGGAAGCGGGAGAAAAATACACAGGAGAAAGATCAGTACAGTGAAGAATCATAAACAAGGTGCTGTGGAAGCAGACAATAGGATGTCGTTGTCAGGGAAGTCGAGGAAACATTACAGAAGAGTTTGCTCTTGAGAAGGACAAGTAGGAGATTTTTCCCTACTTGAGAAAGAATTTTACATGGCAGCAGGTAATGTGGCTCCTGGTATGTCAGACCTGAGTCAGCATTTCTAGGTTTCTAGGAAGGGGACACAGCTACCTAAAAGGATGGGATGAAGCAGGCAGTAAGAGGCCTATCTGCCCTCCAGGGGAATACATGCTTGCACAATGGCAAGTGTGTGGGCAGTCACTGAAAAACTAAACTACAGACCGCAGACAGAACCTCCTCACCTTTCAAGACTGGGCTTAAGACTCCAGTAACTTCTCCCCCAAGAGTTTACCTACACCTGGATCCTTCAAATATACGATCGCCCTTCAGTCTCCATGAGGGATTGATTCCTAGACCACCACCCACCGCCCAGACATCAAAATTCACAGATGTTCAAGTCTCCTATACAAAATGGCCAAGAACAGTTGGCCCTCCATATCTGTAGGTTCCACGTCTGTGAACATGGAGGGTCAACCGCACTTCCAAATCTTCTGGTCCTTGGATCATCATGGTCTGTTCATCTCACGAGACTCTGAGCTGGTTCTCTGAGGGTAAGGACTATCAGTCTATCAATGTATCCCAGGGATCTCTTACTCTGCCAACATGAAGATAAACATTCAACAAGTTCCTGATGAATCATCTGCCTTGCCTACAGTATTCTCAGAAAAAGAACCTAAATACGTAAGGGTCTACAAATGTTTCTAAACATCTCACACTGACCATTAAATTATCTAATTCTAATGATGGGTCTGTCCTTGGTCACCCTCCTCATTTTACTGATTGGTTCACTCAGCCCCAAAATGTGAGATAATGCATTCAAAGTCACACAGAAAGCTAGTGACAGAGTAACTAATAGAATTCAGGTCTCATGAATCANATTGCCATGAATCAGCCACGAGTGTATTTGATCTCCCAATCCCCACCCTCCCTCCCACCTACCACCCCACACCATCTCTCTGGATCATCCCCGTGCATCAGCCCCAAGCATCCTGCATCCAACCTAGATCGGCGATTCATTTCACTTATGATATCATACATGTTACAATGCCACTCTCCCAAATCATCCCACCCTCTCCCTCTCCCACAGACCAAAAGGCTGTTCTATATATCTGTGTCTCTTTTGCTGTCTCGCGTACAGGTTTAACATTACCATCTTTCTAAATTCCATATATATGTGTTAGTATACTGTATTGGTGTTCTTCTTTCTGTCTTACTTCACTCTGTATAATCAGCTCCAGTTCCATCCACCTCATTAGAACTGATTCAAATGGATTCTTTTTAATGGCTGAGTAATACTCCATTGTGTATATGTACCACATGCAAAGCACTCAGAACTGTGACTGGCACATAGTAAGTTCTTAAAACATGCAAGCTACTATTACTAATGTTATTATCATTAGAGTTATTTGAATGACCAAATATAACCAACTAGGATGCAGGTTTATCTTCCCCTTCTCAATATGTATTGAGCAGTATGTTGGGTGCTCTGTAACAGGGAAGCGGGAGAAAAATACACAGGAGAAAGATCAGTACAGTGAAGAATCATAAACAAGGTGCTGTGGAAGCAGACAATAGGATGTCGTTGTCAGGGAAGTCGAGGAAACATTACAGAAGAGTTTGCTCTTGAGAAGGACAAGTAGGAGATTTTTCCCTACTTGAGAAAGAATTTTACATGGCAGCAGGTAATGTGGCTCCTGGTATGTCAGACCTGAGTCAGCATTTCTAGGTTTCTAGGAAGGGGACACAGCTACCTAAAAGGATGGGATGAAGCAGGCAGTAAGAGGCCTATCTGCCCTCCAGGGGAATACATGCTTGCACAATGGCAAGTGTGTGGGCAGTCACTGAAAAACTAAACTACAGACCGCAGACAGAACCTCCTCACCTTTCAAGACTGGGCTTAAGACTCCAGTAACTTCTCCCCCAAGAGTTTACCTACACCTGGATCCTTCAAATATACGATCGCCCTTCAGTCTCCATGAGGGATTGATTCCTAGACCACCACCCACCGCCCAGACATCAAAATTCACAGATGTTCAAGTCTCCTATACAAAATGGCCAAGAACAGTTGGCCCTCCATATCTGTAGGTTCCACGTCTGTGAACATGGAGGGTCAACCGCACTTCCAAATCTTCTGGTCCTTGGATCATCATGGTCTGTTCATCTCACGAGACTCTGAGCTGGTTCTCTGAGGGTAAGGACTATCAGTCTATCAATGTATCCCAGGGATCTCTTACTCTGCCAACATGAAGATAAACATTCAACAAGTTCCTGATGAATCATCTGCCTTGCCTACAGTATTCTCAGAAAAAGAACCTAAATACGTAAGGGTCTACAAATGTTTCTAAACATCTCACACTGACCATTAAATTATCTAATTCTAATGATGGGTCTGTCCTTGGTCACCCTCCTCATTTTACTGATTGGTTCACTCAGCCCCAAAATGTGAGATAATGCATTCAAAGTCACACAGAAAGCTAGTGACAGAGTAACTAATAGAATTCAGGTCTCATGAATCAAGGACTCCTCCAGGACCAAGATGGAAAAAGCTGATACAATTTTTTCTTACGCTAAATGTTAGGAAAACTAGAGCTTCTTATCTCCTACTAACACATAATATATTTGACAAGCAAATAAAATACATTTTGAAAATATTTCTTGTAATATATGTGGTTCTTCTTAAACAGATAGTATAAACTCCAAAGTCAGATAAACTGCTTTAAAAGCTGGTCCTACCATATATCAGGGTGTGATCTTGAGCAACTTGCTTAAACTCTTCTGGACCCCATATGAACATGGGACTAATACCGTCTATATCCCGGAAATACTGTATAGATTAGAAATTATATTCTTAAAGTTTCTAGCATGCTGCCTGGTATATAGCAAGTATTCAGTCAACAGGAGACAATAGGAGACAATACTATTATTCTTTGTTGTTTCTATGGTCAGAGGTCTAATTTTATTCTTATATTTTCCTTTCCCTAGTCCCTGTACTATGCTCTATACATAACAGCTACTCAAAATTTTCTCAATCAATGATTAAAAAGAAATCAAACAAGTAGCTAGTAGCTTTTCTTAATCCAGAAACAGGTCCTTAATACCTCAGTGTAAGATGTCAGTATGAGTACTATGAAGGCTTCGCAGGTTGCTCAGTAGTAATGAATCCACCTACCAATGCAGGAGATGATCCCTGTGTTGGAAGATCCCCTGAAGAAGGAAATGGCAACCCACTCTAGTATCCTTGCCTGGGAAATCTCATGGACAGGAGAGCCTGGCAGGCTACAGTCTATGGGGTTGCAAAAGAGTCAGACATGACTTGGGAACTAAACAACAACATGAGTATCATACGGCTTTTAGTGATGATGTTTCATTGTTTTAAAAATCAGAATCATCTTTGTCTAAAAACACCCCACCAATTTTTCTCTACACAAACTGGGTGAACTTTTTCTCATAAATTCTCACTTTAACTTCTGTTTCATTATTATGATCACATTTGGGCTTCCCCGTGGCTCAGACAGTAGTGTGTCTGCCTGCAAAGTGGGAGACCCAGGTTCAATGCCTGGGTTGGGAAGATCCCTTGGAGAAGGAAATGGCAACCCACTCCAGTATGCTTGCCTAGAAAATTCCATGGACGGAGGAGCCTGGTAGGCAACAGTCCATGGAGTGGCAAAGAGTCTGACATGACTGAGCAACTTCACTTTACTTTCACTTTAAGGGAGTATAACACACATTCATTTTAGAAAAAGAATCTTAAAGGAATAAAAATTACTAAAGAAATAGAAGTGGGAGATAACCTCCTGATATTTGTGTACATCTTTTTCATATTTATTTCTACGCGAATATACTCCTTTTAACAAAAATCTGGTGAAACCATACATGCTATCTTATAAGCTATTTTTTATTTGCCACATTATTCAATCTTTCTATATCAAGAAGTAACATCAGTATCATCATTTTAATCATTATGTAATATCCATTATGTGAATACTCTGTCATAATTTACCTAACTAATCCTTCACTGGGCATTTAGTTTATCTTCAATGTTTCAGAAAATCCAGATCTCTGTATACTCTTCTGGTTAATTCCTTAGAGTACATTCAAGGATTTTCCAAGTATTTTCCAAGTAGAAGGGGCATTTATATTTTTAGGCTTTTGATACATATCACAGAAAGTATTTTCCAGAAAACTCCACCAATTTGGTCTTTTCAACAGGGTTATGTCTGTTCATTTTAATCTTTTTTAATCTGAAGGGCAAGAGATTCTACTATTGCTGCTTTATTTTTGCCTCATCGTAGAATTTCTGGACAATCAAATGTAAGCAGAAATATACTTTCCTTTATATTGTCTTCCTTTACAAGACAATCAACTTGATAGGTGGTCAGAAAATACCAATTCTTAAATTTAAGAATAAACCTTTACTCAATTGGAACTTCAATTTTTAAAAAATGAAATATTTAGGAAGCATTCCATCTTCCCAAAAGAGGTAAAGAGGGGAATGGAAAAACCAGAGAGCAATCGATCTTCACTAGGGTGTCCTTAGAACAATAGATTTCAGGAGAAAAACAGACATTTTACTAATCACCTCATAACCTCCCTAGGCAGCCATCTAATGTATGAACTACCAGGATGGTCCAAGACAACCTTCATTAACCCATTTACGTTAATTATTTTCATTAAAGATGGGATGCATAATAAGGGTTCAAAATTACAAACTGTCGACGACCCATCTATCCTAGTAGCAAGAGGCCTTGAAAAAACATGAAATAGAAAATTTTACATTAGCACAATTTTATCCCAAAATGGCAAAATTAATTTTTGCAACACAATTGTCCCTTTGCAATCACTGCTAATGTTAAGAGACTAGATAAAGAATTATTAGAACCATTAATGTAATATCGAAGTCACACCTATACATCCTTTTCCATAGAAAATGGTTCTTAATTTTCAAGTTGTTCTGCTTTATTAAAGCTCATTACCATTTCTCTTTTAATAAGTGCTCTTTAAAGTCATTACCTGCAGTGAAGTTAAAGGCAGAGCTATTAAAAGGTTACTTTAATGTGAATAATAGCCTCCCAATATACTCAAGTTAATTACTATTGGAAACTGGTTCTATTTTAATTTAATGCTGAACGCTTAATGAAGGATCTGCCGGGGTAGCAAAACTGACAAAAATTATTCATGGTCAACAGACCTATTCTTGCTGTCTCATTTAAAGAGATAATATCCGTTTCTAGTTCTACATAACTGCATTTAAAGATCAAAATTACATCTTAACATTTTTCTCTGTATATCTAATTGAATATGAAAAATGTGTTTTTTTAAAATATTCAACAGCATGTTAGACATAGCACAATCATCAGTCATAATGTGGCAGACCCTCAAACATGTGGGAGGTGGAGTGCAATCTCAAAATCACTGCAACAGGAGAGAGTTTCGAAGACAAACAGAAACCTGTTCTTGGTCTTTTGTGCTTGCATGCACAGAGAAGGTGTCACCACAAGAAACAGAGGCAAGAAAAGGCTGAAAGGAGATGCGTGGAAAGGGACATGGAGCCAAGAGGGGGAGTGTGAGGCAGCCTCCGCCCAACTGGAGAAGGAGGCCGAGCCCACAGCTTTGCAGGAAGAGCTGCTGAAGCAAACCCTAACCCCACTCCCAGTCTCTTTGCCAAAAGCATGTGACTAGCATCCTTCCGTCCTGGCCAGCCTTAAGTAGAAGAAATACCGTACCTTCCCCAGACACCTGGGAAATGAAGCTCAGTGACAGCACAGAACACAACACAATTTTAAAGATGACTGAGGAACAGTGAAAAACATCCTGGATTTTTCTTTCCCAAGCTAATTTTACTCCAAAAGATGCCGAGTTTCCTTGACATCTATACAGAAGATATGCGCTATGATCTGTTCATGAGAGGCAGTGTCAGCCACACTCTGCCTACAGCACTTGCTTATCCCTGTCAGTGCTGATCCTGGGTTGTAAACACTGTCAGGTGTTTACGATCCAGGCAGGAAGGCCGCCTTTCCAGCTCCCACCATGTACAATTAGGTATTTTTTAAAGTCTTTGAGGAAATTGTGATAAGACAAAGTTGATCCTAAAAGTTAACTTCATAAGGGTATCTTTTAACCAAAAATGGGTCCCAACATTTTATTTCACATCAACCATACACAGAAGTCTTCTATATTTTAAAATATACACTTCGTGAATATTAAAGAAATTCTTGTCCGATGTCAATCAGAACTACCTCAAAACCTTTGGGAAATAAAAAGACTAGAGACTTTAGCATCACAAATTCTTGCAGATGGAATGAATTAAAGACAATGCAACGTAGTAAAAAAAAAAAAAGAGGTTTGTAGAGTCTCACACATTTGGGCTCACACCTAGCTGTCACTTGTCCTTTTGTGATACTTGAGTTTCCTTACCTGTACAAGAGTAACAATAAAATCCATATACAGGAATGCTGTGAGGACTGACAAGCTGCTGTATATGAAGGGTACATTACAGGACCTGGTACAAATATAGGAATTCAATAAAACACAGTTATGGGGATAATGATAAAGAAACGTTCCTTAAAAGGGAATTTAAATCCCACAGTCTAGATTTACATTAATTTTTTTCTAAACGAAAACATTAACAACATAGAAAATATGTGTTTTAACACTAGGCACTTAATAACAATGGTGGGGGATTTGGGAATATGGCATTGTAACATGTATGATATCATAAGTGAAACGGATTGCCGGTCTAGGTTCGACGCAGAAGGCATGGGACTGATGGGTGGGGATGATCCGGAGGGATGGTGTGGGGAGGGAGG
>SJYA01007137.1:638-12506 GCA_006410615.1 Neotragus moschatus
CAAAATGGCGTATCTGGTACATGTGTATGCATAAGGAGACGCGTATGTACGTGTGTGTACATATATGTATGTTTGAAGGCTACGACCAGCTATGAAATATCCCATACGCATATGCCCTCGATACTCAGCAATCCAATGAAGACTAAACCTTCACAACAGTGATGGGGAAAGGCACACCAGCAGAAAGGTTTTGCTCTGCTGCATAGCAGCCACCCATCATTTCCGCTGCTGCTGCTGATGCTGTCTACAGCAACAAAAGCGGAGGCACATGTCCATTTCACAAGTGCCTTCATATTCCCACGGGTCCCTGCTACCGCAGTGGGTGATGAACTCAAACAGAAGAAGAAGACAAGCAGCAGATGGACCGACGAAGCGACTGCGGCAGTCGCCGCAGAAGTACCGCAAGGTGCAGCAGACCAACGCGTATGAGCCGGTCAGCAGCAACAGCAACAGCAACAACGCAGCAGGAAAAGCTGCAGCAGCACCAGTGGGACAACACTAGCCGGCGACCAAGCCGTCTCACTCGTAGTAGACACGGACGGCAGATGCCGCTACAGCGGGTGGTGGAGGAGGAGCAGCAGCAGCAGCAGTAGTCGTAGGAGAACAGCAAGCTAACGCCAGAACCTGCAGCGGCCTTCTAGATGATGTACGAAGGCTTTGTCTCATCAAACGAAGGACGCGACGACTACAAATGCACAGACAAGCCAATTTGCTGTCATCATGAGTCTTCCCCCGCATGCTAATGATGTTGCATTGAAAGGCATATACATACGGTCTTTACTACCGCAGAGCAAATGAAAACTCGCCTCTTACTACTGCCATCCTAGGAGTTATACCCCTTCTACTACTGCTACTAGTATTACTAGTAGTAGTACGACTACTAGTAGTACTTCGATAATGAGTACTAATCCTCCCACCACCGCGACTACGCGTGGGATTGTAGTGGAAAAAGTGCTGGTGAGTGCAGACTACTCTGCTGGCGCTGTGGGGTGCGGCAGACCGCCTCTTATTCGGGCGGAGATACGTCCCAACCTGGTACCGCAGCAAGAGACACGAACAAGGAAGAACGGGAAAGAACTAAAGCGAAGAGGAGACGCTTTCTCCACGGTGAAGCCCGGCCCCTTGTTTGTCAATAAGAGAAAAGAGAGAGGCGCGTTGAGTAGCAGCAGCAGCAGCAGCAGCCGCAGCTACTGCAAACCAACAGCAGCAGAGAGGACCACCACCACGACACTTAGCACGCGGGGCGGGTCCTGCAAGACGCAACAAACATTTTCAAGAAGAAAACAAGGAAGAAAAAAAGGAGGAAGAGGACACGGAGGAACGGTGGAAGGAGGAGGAGGACGACGAGGGACGACTCTTAAGTGCTGTGGCGGAAGGTCGTGAGAGGAGGACGCGAAAGGGGAAAAGAGGGTCCAGTCAAGGCCCACTTTCGCCTCGATGCCTTTGCTATACCGATTTAGGAGAAGAAGTCTCGTATAACGTATTCACAGTTATGTATACACGTGTGGAGGTGACTCCGTCGGAAACTGTAGGGAGCCGCTTACGACAGGGTCCTCTTCTTTCCACACTACATCTACCGCTTCTGTGGCTATAAAGAAGAGGACCAGACAGATATGCTGCTGCTTCTGGTGCTCCCCGTCTATTCTTCAAGGTGCACGGGCCACAACACGAAGGCAGGGAAAATTTTACACTGCGGCTGCTGCCGCTGCTGCTGGTGGTGCCGGGAAGGGGAAATGCACTGCCGTTGCTGCAGGATACAGAGAGAGAGATCGATGGAGGTAGCTCGCACATTTCAGCAGAGAGAGTAAAACCTATAGGACGGACCTATCCGTCTAGAGGAAGCAAGGCAGATAGATAGGTAGATGGAAAGAAGTACCTCATGGAGATACAGATACGTGCCGCCGCTGCCGGGTAGCAGCAGTGCCGTGGAGGTTCTTGAGCAGCAGCAGCACGGCAGCAGCAGCTTCGGCGAGGAGGCGTGCACGGTCGCTGCTCTCTGTTAAATTTCGCCCTTCCTCTTCTCTTATTCTTCTTGTTGTTGCGGCCGCTGGGTGAATGTCTTACGATGGTGTCGAGGAGGACTTGGAGAGATACACATAGAGAAATCGACGAGCACAACGAAGACGAGCAGCAAGTAATTGGCGGGCCAGGCACCCTTCCTGCTGCTCCTACTGCTGATATTGCTGCTCCTGCTGCAGTTGCTCTGGCTAGTGCTGCTCCTGATGCTGCAGCAAACCGTCTCGCTGCTCCTCGTTGGTAAAGAGTGGAAGAGTAAAGGACAAGAACAGCTGCAGCAAAAACAGCAGCTAACTACTTAGGAGCGCGCGCCGCAGAGAGAAGAGAGGATAGAACTGCCACGGCGAGCGACGGTGGTGGGTGCTGCTGCTGCTGCGGCTGCTGCGGCAGCTGTTGCCGCTGCTCCTGCTGCGGCTGCTCCTGCTGCGGCTGCTGCCGCGCGCGGCCGGAGAGGAAAACGAATGGAGGGAGGGAGGGAGGAGGGGCAACGGGGCCACAGCAGCAGCAGCACGAGCCACACCACTACCACTACTACGACTGCTGCCGCCACTACTGCAATTAATATTACTACTAGTATTACTCTTAATTGTACTGCTACCGCTACTGCGACTAGCACAATGTGACAGAGCACCACCGACAAGCTACACGTACAGAAACGGAGCTCTCAAGAGCGCAGCGCCCTGGGCTACCTACTGCTTCTCGTCTTCTATTGCTAGTACTACTACATCGACACCTGCTGCTCCCACTACTACTGCTGGTCTTAAAATTACCACTAGTACTACTGCGGCTAACAGTATATGATGGCGTACAGTCTACGAGCTACAAGCCAAGAAATTGAACTCCTAACAGCGAAGCACGGGGGGCTCCTCGTGCTGCTACTACTACTGGTACCACCACAACAACTGCCATCACTTTTACTCTCCCTACTTCTACCGCTGCTGCCGCTAGCAGTTTAAAATTAGGTACTACTAGTATTGTCTACAAGCCACAAGTAGGCAAATGCAGCTCTCGAGAGCATGGCACCGTGGGCTCCTGCTGCTGCCGCTGCCATTCCTGCATCTGCTGCTGCCACGCTACTACTGCGACAAGTACTACCATTCCTACTACCACTAATACTAATAACACTACTACTATTGCTGCCACTAAGGCTGTTGGTAGTAGTACTGCTACTGCTACTAGCGGTAGTACATAGTGGTGCACCTCAGGGCTACAGCGTGAGAGCAGCAGGCTTCCTAGAAAGGAAGAAGGACTATCTGGGAAGCGTTGGAGCTGCAGTTCGGGTTGTCTGGTAGTCGCATGACCATCATCACGGGGCCGCAGCGGCAGCAACGACAGGTTACTTCTGAAGCCACGACGACGACTAGTAGTGTGCTGCTGCTGCTGCTTTTACTACTCCATAATACATATATATACATATATATATGCAGCAGCGGCAGGGCATTGCTGCAGCTGCTACTACGACCACTCTCAGAGTCCTGCCGCTGCTGCTTCTACTACTACTACTACTACATATTACATATATATATATATATGCATATACACATCCTGCTGCCACGAACGCTGTTACTAGTACTATTGCTGGTGCTGTGCTGCTACTGGGACGGCAACTACAGTGCTGCTGCTGTGACTACTGCTGTGCTGCCACAGCTCCTACTCGTATTACCGCCTCGGATCTGCCACAGCTGCCATCTGTAATACTACTGTTGTTCTTGTACACCAGATGCTGCCATCACTACTACTATAGTGGTGCCGCAGTTATAACTGCCCCTACTATGAATGTAGTGCAGCGGCTATTCCTACTACTACCACAACTATGGTGCTGCCGCAGCTGCTGCTAATATGGCTGTGCAACCGCCGCACGAAAGACAGTTATTACTATCAATGAAAACTGCTGCGAAGGCATCAAGATCCAGCAGCTACCGCTGCTACTGGCATTGTGCTGCTACAGCTGCTACTCGAAGTCCTGATAGTAGTTGTCGGGGTAATAGTAGTATCACTACTAGTATTACTATTCTTCTGCTGCTACCGTGCAGGAGACTCATGGACCTGGGTTGCTGCAGCAGGAGGAACAGCGTCATGAGAGGCCCCCCACTTTACAGCAGTTCACGACGAGCAGGAAGGCTGAGGATAGTAGTAGGGGTAGCAGGAGTAGTGCTTGTAGACGCAGAAGTGGCGGTAGCTTAGTAGCAATACTAGTAGATGATGTACTGGTAGAGGGGATAGGACCAGTAATATAGTAATACACTAGTACGGGGCGGTAGAAGCAGCAGTAGTTGTAGCAGAAGCACTTGTGGACGAGGTACCAGTAGAGATAAGAGCCACAGTCATAATGTTACTAGTGACAGTAGTGCTAGGACGAGGAAAACTAGGAAGAGGATTGGCACCCGTGTATATGTAGCGAGCAACGGAGCAAATTACCGTTATAAATGAAGCAAGCAGCGGTATAGGAATAGAAATTGGATAAGGCGTAGGAGGACCAGGAGGATTAGGAGTGGGACCTCTATAGACATTTAGCAGACAACGGAGCAGAGTAGTAGTAGTCGTAGTCATACTATAAGGATAATTAGTAGGAGAGGAGTAGGAGGCCCAGGAGAGTTAGTAAGCGGGCCTAGACATATATGCAGCCGCAATTACTAATATGAGTAGTTATACGAGAGGACCAGGAGGCCCGGCTTGGCAGCAAGGCATATATGCACATGTAGCCGGCAATAGGAGAGAAGTAGTAGATGTCATAGTGATACTAATACAGATTGTAATAGGCGAGGAGTAAGGGGCCGGGAGAATTAGTAGCAGGACGTCTATACGCATCTATCAGGCAGCAGAGCAAAGTAGAGGAGGAGCAGTGACAGTCCTTCCTCGCGGGCTCCCGCCGCAGCCGCGGCCGCCGTCGCGCGCGCGTGACTCACTACGGCGACAACGAGGACGACAGCAGCAGTAGCACCAGCACCACTGTCGGACGGCGCGAGAGAGGAAGAGAGCTAAAGAGAAAGAGACACGCTGCCGCTGCTGCTGCTGCTGGCGCTGTTGCTGCTGCTGCTTGTTACTACTACCACTACTAGGACTGCTGCAGCAGCAGCAGGGGGGCGTCGGGCGGAGGGGGAGAGAAACAGAAAGGGACACAGAGAGAGAAGGTGCTACTGCTGCAGCTGCTGCCGCTCATTTGGAGGACAACGACTACTTCAACTACAACAGCAGCGGCAGCAGGACGATGTCGTACGTGGGGTAGAAAAACAGAGCGGGACACAGAGAGAGGAGGTGCTGCTGCTGCTGCTGCCGCTCACTGGTATTACGACGACGACTACTACTACTACAGCAGCAGCAGCAGCAGCAGGATGACGTCGGGCGCCGGGGAAGAGAAACGGAGAGGGACACAGAGGATGAAGCCGCTGCTGCTGCTGCTGCTGCCATTCGCTGCTGATACTATTGCGACAGCAGGAGGGTGTGGGACAATGGCATAGAGAGAGAAGCTGCTGCTGCGGCGCACGAGTATCACTACTACAGCAGGAGAACGCGGGTGTCGGACGGTTGGACAACGAAACGTAAAGACAGAGGGAGGAGTTGCTGCTGCTGCTGGGCTAGTAGTAATACGAGTGGCGCCAGCAGCACACGAGAAAAGCAGCTGAAGCTCCAGCGGGCAACAGGCAGCACCAGCAGCTGTACAGCGCAATACTAGGATCAGTAGGAATAGCCGTAGTCGTCGTAGTGGTAGTATTCCTAGTAGTATGCGTGGTACTAGTGATGGTTGTTGTTCTCGTACTTCGAGTATACGGCTCGCACCAACACTAGCCGTAGTCGAAGTACCTGTTGTAGTGCGATCATCAGTACGCGTGAGGCAGTAGTACTCGTACTAGTAGTACTACTAGTAATTGTCGTTGGCAGTAGTAGTAGTACCGGTAGATGCGCTCCTACTAGTAGTAGTGCAAGTACTACGAGCAGTAGTGATAGGGGTCTATTAGCAGTCGCAGGAGGCGTAGGCGTACTGGTGTGTCTTGTAGGAAAGAGAGGACATAGAGGACTTGAAGCGGAGACTCCGTCTACTTGCCCGAGAGAGGTACAGAACTCGAACAGGGCTCTCCGTCCACCTGGCTGAGAAGTGATTTCTAGAGAACTGTATTCCCACTTCTCAGTGCCCGGTTCTCCTGATGACACTACTATAATATTCAGTGCCTGTATTGACATATGATACGTATGCGTGTATCCACACATATACGCACCGGAAGCCCCGCTATCCGCTCGACCACGGAAAGGTACGTACACTTCTCAGGGAGGGGCTTTTCGGGTGACAATATCAAATATATGTATACACACATATATGTAGGAGGTGCGTGTAATCACACGTAGACACCCACGAGGACTGGCCCTCCACCTGGCTGAGAAGCGGGGACCTAGAGAAATCCTGCTACTCAATGTTGGGTTTTTCGATGGTCCTGATATTAATATTGTATATAAATATAGATCTATATATGTAGTGCGGATGCGCATTCACGCATAGACACACAAGAAGATCCGCTGTCCGGTGACGGAGAAGAGAGTCTGTCCTGCCTATGAGGAGCAGCACCGGAGCACGCCAACATGACGATGGCAGGGGGCGTGTGCTATAGCCCTACTACCGAACAGAGAACCTCTTACTGCTGCTGAAATGCTATACTGAAGAAATAGATGAAAAAGATTTCGGTGCCCCAGGTCGTGTGCTATACTACTGTTACTATGGAGCATACGACCTACTGCCGCTGCTGAAGATGAAGAAGGCGTGGAAAATGAAGTAGAGGACGCTGGTCAGAATTACCTGCTATACTTGCGATACTGAACGCAAGACCTGCTGCTGCTGCAGATAACAAAGGTAAAGGAGACGCTGAAAATGCAGAAGATAAGGCTGCCTGGGGTCCTCCGCTACACTACTGATATTGAGCGGACGGCCGGCTGCTGCTGAAGTTGATAAAGATGAGGAAGACATAGAAAATGAAGGAGACAACAGTGTCTGCGGTCGTCTGCTATACTGCTGATATTGGGTACGGCCTGCTGCTGCTGCCGCTGACGAAAACGAAGATGAAGGAGAGGTAGAAAATGGAGACGATAACGCTGCCTGGGGTCGTCTGCTATATACTGTCGATACTGAACGCACGATCTGCTGCTGCGGAGGCTCGAAATGACGAATAAGACGGAAATGGCAAAGAGGAAGAGGGAAGAACCTCTGCACCACCCCGGCGACCAGCGCTGGCTCTCGTAGTAGTTGTTGTCAGTTGGTCCGTTGTATATATAGCGGAGCAGCGCTGGAGTACAGAAAGCAGCAACTTCGGTACCACAACAGAAGGGATACCATTTACAAGGCGACAAGGCCCAGGTGAACTGCGGCGATGAAGTTCAGAGCGCAGCAGCATGTGTACGCGCGAGCAGCACTCGCATAGACAAAGCGGCACACTAGGCACTCTGGTAGAAGACGAAACATCTGCAGAGACGCATACGACCGAGAGCAGCGCTTGCGTAGACAAAACAGCAGGTCAGGCCCCTGCATAGACAAAACATTTGATCAGGTACTGTAACCGGAGAGAAAGCATTTACAAGGGCGGCAGCGCCCTTGGAGCTGCAGCAACAACGACTCGAACGAAGGAAGATACAATAGCAACAACAGCAACATGAGCCGCTGCAGCAGCTGGAATAGAACCAGCAGGGGAGAAGGCAGCCCTTCACCCGCCACACGCGGGACGATTCTTCGAAAGCGTGAAACTGTAGTGCTGCGCTTTGTTCTTTTACTCGGCTGCCGCCGCCAGGGCCGATAGAGAGTGCTACAGCAGCAGCAGCCGGTGCTGTTGCGTTGGTACTATTACTACTGCAGCAGCAGGACACGAGTAACGAGGGCCGCTCATCGTTGTGTAACTCTCATATCTCGGCCAGTAGCCGTTGCATAGAACTCGTAGCAGCAATAGCAGGAGTAAAAGTAGTAGCAGTACTCGTACGGGCAGAAGCCGGCTGCGTGCACGATATGCGAAGGGAGAAACTGCATCCGATGCAGCAGCCGCTGCTGCCTCTGCCCTACAGTATCCTGCTGCTGCTGCAGTTGGCATGTGTGGAGGCGTAGGAGAGAGACCTACAGCCGCACCAGTGGCGCAGCCAGCAGCAGCACCTGCCGGCCACCCGTGCACCGCGAGTCGCCGGTGTGCCTTCTTCACTCGGCTCGAAGAAGAAGAAAAAGAAGGAGAAGGTGTGGCTCTGGTTCAACCTCGCGCAGAGGAAGAATAAGAAGAATAAGAGCGGCAAGTTCAGTCGGGAAAAAGGAAGACCCTGATGACATCGAGATACGCCCCTTCTCTCCTTGCCTCACAGCTCCTTCTGTCGCCGCCCCCTGCAGGACCCCGCCATACAACAAGAAGAGGAACCTCCTGAGGCAGGCGGCAGCGGAACAACACAGCCGGAATATATTGGGGCAGTGTACTGTTACGACACCAGCGAGTAGCCCTACTGATCGCGCGCAACAGGCGCAGCAAGAGCAGCAGCAGCAGCAGGAGCAGCTGCAGCCGCAGCAGCAGCAACAGCTCGTGCTACACTGCGCGCGGCCGGCGGCGCAGCACGAGGTCCTCCTCTTCGTCGCGTTGTTGCCCGTTGTGCTGCTGCCGGTACTGCTGCCGCAACTGCTGCCCCACCCCTTCTTCTTCTCCTTCCTACAGGCGACAGCAGCAGTACCAGCAACAGCACCTACTGCAGTGGCGACAGCAGGAGCTGTAGTATTCCTCGCAATAGCTGTGCGTGTCACTGCTGTGCCAAGAGACTTCGCTAGTACGAGGCAACAAAGCTAGGCAAAGGCGTTCGTGGAAGAACGTACGCGTAAAGGACGTTGAATATATCTACAATATGTACACGTATAAAGCAGGAAGAACGTGATTCCGTGCTGGGATACTGCAATGTGAGGAACAAATTCATCTTGATGATCGAGGGACCATAGCGGCAGGGACGGCGGCGGATAATATTATCTAGCAGAGAGGAAGAAGGTCCGTAGACTTGAACACTGCAGTGTGCGGCGGACACGCGCTGCAGCGGCGCAGCAGCTCGAACTTGAACGGGCCCCGTCCAACGCAGCACACGCAGCCGCTGTAGGAACCAGGGCCGAACGGCGTACGTTCACAGGTAGCGGCAGCAGCATTAAGCACAGCAGCAGCAGCAGCTGGGGCTGTTGGAGCCGCACATGGATGTAAAGGCTACGAATCAACACCAACCGCCCGGTTGGCGGCCCTTAGTCAACATGCGGAAGAAGCAGGATCACAGAACGACCACTGCACACTCGACCCCAGTAGCAGCAGTAGTCGTCGGCACGGCTGCGCCTGCGAAAGCGGCAGGTGTATGTGAAGGCCACGTATCAGCGCCAGTCACACCGGTAGTGGCTCCTTATCTGCATATGAACTTGTAAAGACCACTGCATGCTGTTCGCCTTCACAAGAGGGAGCATCAGCAGCAGCAGCAGTGGCTGTGGCTGCTAGGGCCGCACACATACGTAAAGGTTGCATCTAGCCGCGAACCACACTAAGGTAGTCTCAATGATCATATGAACTATGAGGAACTGCTCCACCTCGTTGGTCGAGCGACCTTTCAAGGTCGCTTCCTGCGCCCCGGATAATCTACATATGGCTTTGGCGGAGCACAGGACGCGGCGTCAGATTCCAGCGACAGATTTGTGATGTTTACAGCACAGCACGAACATGTGCTTCTTCAAAACCGCTCCCGCCGGTGACCGAAATCCGCGTTTCCACGAGTGGAAAGATAGACACGATCCGCCAGATGGAGCGGTCAAGAGCAGAGGCCTTGCTGTCAGGTGTGGGACCCAATGAAGAACTACTACACGCAAAGAACACCCGAGGTGCGTTTCTGTGTTGCGCATGGACAGACGGTGTGCAAATCTGATGAGAGAGCACCACATTGGGCACCAGAATGAGTAGACTTGATCGCACGACACACTCGGACTCCTCTCTTAGTGTCCCGGCCGAGCATCTCTTTTGCTGGCAAAGATAAGCATCTCTGTGTCTGGCACAGCCACATTCCTCTCTGGCTGGCACGCCCGTACACGTATATGGCTGGCACAAGCAGACATCTCTCTGGCTGGCGTGGTCGTAAATCTCTCTGGCTGGCAGAGGCAAGCACCTGTCTGGCTGGCCCAGATCCGATGCCAACAAGTGACCGCGCGAACTGCCACTAGCAGAGAATTCCCCCCGACACTGGCTGCTGGCAGGGTACGGCGGTGACTGAAACCGTCTGCTGGCAACGTACGGCCGTCACACTTCCAGACGATCTCCCCCGCCTACCGTATTGTAATGCTACACGAGCGTCTGTGTAAGTTAGTTCGGCTATTTGCTTTGAGCATCTCTGGGCCTGGCAGAACCAAGCCCTCCCCTGGGTGGCCTAGTCAGGCGTCCCTTGTTCGCGGTGTACCGACTCCGAGCGAGCCGTCGGAGGGTGCAAGGATGGGCGACCCTTGGACCTGGAGGAGGACGGCGGATTGTTGGAGCAATTGATTATCTCTGTCTCATCCGAGCGGCTTTATGTTGATGGTGTCCTGCGGATGGAAAATTGAGGTGGTCACATGCTTTGTTTCTTTCTCGTGTAAGGCGGCTTTTTCGGTGGCGCTCTGCAGCGATGGGGGTCCGTCGTCTTCTCTACGCGCTGGGGCTGCACCGAATATCGTAATAATACTTAGTCACCTGAGGCAACTAGTGCGGAGAGGTGAGCTGAGTCTCATTGACACATATATACAGATGTAAAGGAGGAATAATTTCGGTCTCGACCGGTCTGTTTCCGCGAATGCAATACGTATGCCGCCAGAATAATGATCATCGAGCCTAAACTCGCTACATGTCCGGCGCCCTCCCCCTCCGCAGGCAGTGGCAGCCGCACATAAGTGAAGGGGTCTCTCCTGAAGAAATCGTTGCTCCCGACGTGCGTTTACGTGACCAGCTGACATATAGAAGCACTGATTACGACAGCGATGCCCTAAAGACTAGGCGGCGCGCCACATTTCCCGCTGAAAAACTGGCTCAAAGGTGGATGCAGACGCCCGCCTACGCCATGGCAGTCATATATCTAAGATAGCTATTTTGTCAACGACAACGAGAGACGCAAATTATTGCCGCTGACGAAGATGTCAGGGGCATCACTCCTGTGGCAGAGAAGACGCTACGGTGCTGTGAACTCACTTTTGCTTTGTCACCCTTGTGTCACGTTCTTCTCCACGCTGTCATCAGCATGGTGTGCTGCCCCCCCTGGGAAAGGAGCTTCGTGTATTCTGCTGCCAGTCGCAGTCCCTTCCAAATACTTCAACACTAGCGGCTAACAGCTGCACAGGGCACGATAACACGGTGCCGGCGTACGCGGAGGTTTCGTTAGTAAGCTGCCTGTGGACGCACAATACAGAAATCGAATGCAGCGACTCGCCTTCCTGTCAGGCGGGAAGGTGGCGTCTCGTTTACAAGCCGGGTCCAAGCCAGCTTTCTTCCCATTCAACATGCTATTAGCAGACTTGCGAAACGAGTAATTCTCTTGGGAGCCGCCTTACGTCCCCGGTGGCTGCGGGCGTCTAGCGCTTACGCGGACATCGTGAGAGCTAACCAGGCAATTCATTAGCACTGGGCACAAATTGAGAGAAGCACCGGAGCAGATAGGCTGGAGAACGCATCAGATAAAAGAAACACACGGACAAGGCGTAGCGCGCCCCGCACGGCAGAAGGATGGGCAGACAGCTCGAGAAAGGAAACCGCGGGACTTAGGATGCCGCAGGCTTAATATCCCTGAATACGAGTGTACCGGTGTGTACGATTACGAACGTGTGCGACGCTGGTATAATACTAACGCCGTCAAATCCCGGAAGAAAAC
>SJYA01007138.1:0-19248 GCA_006410615.1 Neotragus moschatus
TTTTTTTTTATGGTCTCCACCGTCAAAAGTACTTTAAAGTTTCCTGGCAAAATACTTCCTGACTTTAGGGACAAAGCATCAGTGGAATCAATCCCCCCACCCAAAATTTTTTTTTCTCATACTCCAGGCTCTCTTGTTGTCCAATCAAAAGACTGGCAGCTGGTGTTTATCTTCTGCCCTTAAATTTTGGAGGTTAGCAGCTTTATAAAAAAGGGCATTTCTGACCACAACCTTGACTGCATTTGCAAAAAATGGTTAGTGTTGATGTTGTTCAGTGACTCAGTCATGTCTGACTCTTTGTGAACCCATGTACTGCAGCACACCAGAGTTCCTTGTTCTTCAAAATTTCCTAGAATTTGCTCAAACTCATGTCCGTCGAGTCAGTGATGCCATCCAACCATCTCAGCCTCTGTTGTTCCCTTCTCCTGCCTTCAATCTTTCCCAGCATCAGGGTTTTTTCCAAAGAGTCAGTTCTTCCCATCAGATGGCTAAAATATTGGAGCTTCAATTTCAGCATCAGTCCTTCTGGTGAATATTCAAGACTAATTTCCTTTAGGATTGAATGGTTTGATCTCCTTGCAATATAAGGGATTCTCAAGAGTCTTCTCCAACACCACAGTTCAAAAGCATCAATTCTTCAGTGCTCAGTTGTCCTTATGGTCCAACTCTCACAACCATACATGATTACTGGAAAAACCATAGCTTTGAATGTACAGACCTTTGTCAGCAAAGTAATGTCTCTGTTTTTAATATGCTGTCTAGGTTGGTAATAGCTTTTCTTCCAAGGAGCAAGGATCTTTTAATTTCATGGCTGCAGTCACTATCTGCAGCCATGAAATTTGGAGCCAAAAAAATAAAGTCTGTCACTGTTTCCATTGTTTTACCATCTATTTGTTATGAACTGGTGGGACTGGATGCCATGATCTTAGTTTCCTGAATGTTGTGTTTTAAGCCAGCTTTTTCACTCTCCTCTTTCACCTTCATCAAGAGACCCTTTAATTCCTCTTAACTTACTGACATGAGGGTGGTGTCATCTGCATATCTGAGGTTATTAATATTTCTCCTGGCAATCTTGATTCCATCTTGAGCTTCATCCAGCCCAGCATTTGGCATGATGTACTTTGCATATAAGTTAAATAAGCAGGGTGACAATATATAGCTTTGACATATTCCTTTCCCAATTTACAAGTCTATCGTTCCATATCCAGTTCTAACAGTTGCTTCTTGACTTGCATACAAATTTCTCAGGAGGCAGGTCAGGTGGTCTGGTGTTCCCATCTCTTTAGAATTTTCCCCAGTTTGCTCTGATCCACATAGTCAAAGGTTTTAGCATAGTCAATGAAGCAGAAGTAGATGTTTTCCTGAGATTCTCTTGCTTTTTCTATGTTTCAACAGATGTTGTCAGTTTGATCTCTTGTTCCTCTGACCTTTCTAAATACAGCTTGTACATCTGGAAGTTCTCAGTTCATGTACTGTTGAAGCATAGCTTGGAGTATTTTGAGCATGACCTAGATAGCATGTGAAATGATCATTCTTTGGCGTTGCCCTTCTTTCAGATTGGAATGAAAACTGACCTTCTTCAGTTCTGTGGCCACTGCTGAGTTTTCCAAATTTCCTGGCATATTGAGTGCAGCACTTTCACAGCATCATCTTTTAGGATTTGAAATAGCTCAGCTGGGATTCCATCATCTCCATTAGCTTTTTTCATAGTGATGCTTTCTAAGCACAAAACAGTAGAATTAACCTATCCCTTACTGCCTTAAATCTTAGGGCTCACTTCTCTATTTTACTAATAAACATCCTTTGTGGCATCTTTTTCCAAAGTAAAGAACTTCTGTCTGCATTAAAATCCTAACAGGTAGATATTCTTTCTCCTCAATGATTTTCTTAATGGCATCTGGAAATTGTCTGCTGTCTCTTGGTCAACAGAAGCTGCTTCTCTTGTTATCTTGATGATTTTTTAGGCCAAACACCTTTCTGAAATTATCAAACCATCCTTTGTTGGCATTAACTTCTCCAGCTTTAGATTCTTCACATTCCTTTTGCTTTAAGGTGACATAAAGTGACTGATTTTCCTTGAATCATGTTAGAGCCTTTAGATATACCTTTCTTAAAAGAATCCTGCACTCACATAAAAGCTGCATTTTCAATTGAGATAAAAATTTATTTCTTTTTCTTTTTAATGTTATTTATTTGGCTGCTCTGGGTCTTAGTTGTAGCATGTGGGATCTAGCTCCCTGACCAGGGATCAAACCTGGGCCCCCTGCACTGGGAGCTCAGAGTCTTAGCCACTGGACCACCAGCAAAGTCCCAAAATTTATTTCACAAAAAGTGCCAGGTTCTCATGCTTGCNTTGAGATAAAAACTTATTTCTTTTTTTTTTTTAATGTTATTTATTTGGCTGCTCTGGGTTTTAGTTGTAGCATGTGGGATCTAGCTCCCTGACCAGGGATCAAACCTGGGCCCCCTGCACGGGGAGCTCAGAGTCTTAGCCACTGGACCACCAGCGAAGTCCCAAAATTTATTTCACAAAAAGTGCCAGGTTCTCATGCTTGCTGTCATAAGTGCAGCGACAGTTTCACAAATTTCCTTTTCTTTTTCCTTTATAGTAGTCCCTATCCTGGATTTGTTTATCTTGAAATGGTGGAATCGCAGCTGCAGACCCCATCCCATCATACATATCAAGTAGTTCAACGTTTCCTGTAATGTCATGACTTTCACTGCTTCCTGAGAGCTCTTCCACCATCACTAGTAGCACGCTGTGGGTCCTGTGGTGCTATTCAAGGTTTACAATATTACATTGAACAAAGGATGGCAAGAGGTCACTTTTTACTGTGATACACAGCTTATGGGAGAGATGAACTGCTCATGTGGAGGTGATGAGTATCACATGCATTTCAAGTGGATCTTCAACTGAACTCAGCACACTAATAACACAGGTGACTAGGAAGTTACTACAGTAGGACAATGTGCCCTATATAAACTTAGCCAAGTGTGATTTGATATCATGCCTTTATACTTGTTTAATGGAACCTGAGAAAACTAAAAATTATCTCCAGTTATGAGTGGTTCTGTGAAGAGGCCACTTGGGCAAAAGTTGCTTTTAGAAAATGGTTTCTCCATAAAACCATGGATCTTTCATAGTGCAAACTCACAGCAGGTGCTCAAAGACATGACTGAATGAAGACTTAAATAGACATATCTCCAGACATATAGATGGCCAACATGCACATGTAAAGGTGTTCAACATCACTAATTATTAGAGAAATGTAAATCAAAATAACAATAAGATATCACCCATTGTGGGTGATATATGATAATATATGGTAATAATAAATGGTAATTCTTTAAAAGTCTATAAAAAATAAAGCTGGACAGTGTGGAGAAAAGAGAAACTTCCTACACTGTTGGTGGGAATGTAAATTGATGCAACCACTATGGAGAACTGTACAGAAGTTCTTTAAGATACTAAAAATAGAGCTACCATATGATTCAGCAATTCCATTCCTGGGTGTATATCTAGAGAAAACCATAGTTCAAAAGGATACATGTACCAGAGTGTTCACTGCAGCACTCTTCACGACAGCCATGACATGGGAGCCAAATAAACATCTATCAATAGAGAAATGGATAAAGAAGATGCAGTACTATTATACTCAACCATTAAAAAGAATAAAGTAATGTCATTTACAGCAACATGGGTGGACCAAAAGATCATCATATTAAGTCAAATAAGTCAAATAGAAAATGACCAATATCATATGATGCTGGGATCCAGCACGAGATATCCCACCCATGACAAGATCATGAGGAGAGACTTGACAGGCAAGGTGGATCAGGACTCGAGGGACTCCCTGGACCTGCTCAAGCATCTACCCTGAAACCAAAATCTATCTGTCTACTTTATGTGTTTCACCAAGCTCTTCTGACATTAACAGAGGGCTATCCCCGACCACCTTTCTCTGGAGAAAATCAACTTAGGGCTCTAGTTAATAAGTCTCCTGGGCATAATTGAAGTGTTTCAATTCAGACCCCTCTGATGGCTTTCTAACTTGCCTGACAGGTTTATCCAGACTTTTACAACCACGCATGTGATTGTTCACAGCCTCTCAACCATGAGAGGCATGGGAAGCTTAAAACATTCTAAAAATATAGAGCCTTTCAAGGAGTTAAAAATTATTGGAATAGTACTGGTGGAGGGTTCCATTGTTGAGCCAATGCTTGCTGCCAAATTTTCATATATTTTGTTGTGTGCCTCAGTTCAGTTCAGTTCAGTCNAAATGGTTTCTCCATAAAACCATGGATCTTTCATAGTGCAAACTCACAGCAGGTGCTCAAAGACATGATTGAATGAAGACTTAAATAGACATTTCTCCAGACATATAGATGGCCAACATGCACATGTAAAGGTGTTCAACATCACTAATTATTAGAGAAATGTAAATCAAAATAACAATAAGATATCACCCATTGTGGGTGATATATGATAATATATGGTAATAATAAATGGTAATTCTTTAAAAGTCTACAAAAAATAAATCTGGACAGTGTGGAGAAAAGAGAAACTTCCTACACTGTTGGTGGGAATGTAAATTGATGCAACCACTATGGAGAACTGTACAGAAGTTCTTTAAGATACTAAAAATAGAGCTACCATATGATTCAGCAATTCCATTCCTGGGTGTATATCTAGAGAAAACCATAGTTCAAAAGGATACATGTACCAGAGTGTTCACTGCAGCACTCTTCACGATAGCCATGACATGGGAGCCACATAAACATCTATCAATAGAGAAATGGATAAAGAAGATGCAGTACTATTATACTCAACCATTAAAAAGAATAAAGTAATGTCATTTACAGCAACATGGGTGGACCAAAAGATCATCATATTAAGTGAAATAAGTCAAATAGAAAATGACCAATATCATATGATGCTGGGATCCAGCACGAGATATCCCACCCATGACAAGATCATGAGGAGAGACTTGACAGGCAAGGTGGATCAGGACTCGGGGGACTCCCTGGACCTGCTCAAGCATCTACCCTGAAACCAAAATCTATCTGTCTACTTTATGTGTTTCACCAAGCTCTTCTGACATTAACAGAGGGCTATCCCCGACCACCTTTCTCTGGAGAAAATCAACTTAGGGCTCTAGTTAATAAGTCTCCTGGGCATAATTGGAGTGTTTCAATTCAGACCCCTCTGATGGCTTTCTAACTTGCCTGACAGGTTTATCCAGACTTTTACAACCACGCATGTGATTGTTCACAGCCTCTCAACCATGAGAGGCATGGGAAGCTTAAAACATTCTAAAAATATAGAGCCTTTCAAGGAGTTAAAAATTATTGGAATAGTACTGGTGGAGGGTTCCATTGTTGAGCCAATGCTTGCTGCCAAATTTTCATATATTTTGTTGTGTGCCTCAGTTCAGTTCAGTTCAGTCGCTCAGTCATGTCCGACTCTTTGCGACCCCATGAATCGCAGCACGCCAGGCCTCCCTGTCCATCACCAACTCCTAGGAGTGCATTAATTAATATAGTTGATATATAGAAATATAAGTAGTAGCCTTGGTATTAACAACATTAAACCTTGAGTTAATAAATTCTTTCTTTGTTATAGTCCACTGCACCTTTGCCCTATAAGAATGCAAATTTATCTACAGGTTTTGGACAATGGCGCCAGACTTTAAGAAATCATCTTTAGAGAAAATAAGCTTTCTGGTTGACTAACCTTTAGCAGAAAAAAAAGGGTCATAAAATGTTAACAGGCATCCTGGCCAGAAGATGATGTAAATCACCTAAGATCTTTGTATATAGAAAGGTATGCAGAAGGAAAGCCTGGTCTCGATAAGGGTCAGGACTGCTGACCCTGCATGACTCTGCATCTTCCATTATTCTCTATGTACAACTTAAGGTATAAAAGCTCCTTTTGAAAATAAAGCTGCAGGCCTTGCTCACCGAAGCTTGGTCTCCCTGTGTCATTCTTTCCTTCTCTCTCTCTCTCTTTCCTTTTCAGGTTGATCCCCTGGAGCACAGAGGCTCTCTGGGTTCACTTTCCTGCCTGGGCTTCTAAGACCCTCTCGAGAAGGTGCTCTGCTCCTTCACCACATTGAGAGGGCACCTGAGGCCTTCGTGAACAGAGCAAATCCCGTGTAGGGGCTTTATTGTCTTTCTGTGTAAACCAAGGAATATCAACCTCTTTTCTTTTTTCTCTCTCTCTCTTTCCTGATGCCAACGCCATTCATCCTGAGGGTATCCCTGGATCCTGCTGGGGCTGGACCCCAGTAATATGATATTGCTTATATGTGAAATCTTTTTTAAAAAAATGATACAGTTGAACTTGTTTACAAAATAGAAACAGACTCACAAAGTTAGAGAATGCATTTATGGTTCAGTTCAGTTCAGTTGTTCAGTCATGTCCAACTCTTTGCAACCCCATGGACCACAGCACACCAGGCCGCCCTGTCTATCACCAACTCCCGGAGTCCACCCAAACCCATGTCCATTGTTTCAGTGATGCCGTCCAACCATCTCATCCTCTGTCATCCCTTTCTCCTCTCACCTTCAATCTTTCCCAGGATCAGGGTCTTTTCAAATGAGTCAGCTCTCCGCATCAGGTGGCCAGAGTATTGGAGTTTCAGCTTCAACATCAGTCCTTCCAATGAACATGTAGGACTGATCTCCTTTAGGATGGACTGGTTGGATCTCCTTGCAATCCAAGGGACTCTCAAGAGTCTTCTCCAACACCACAGTTCAAAAGCATCAATTCTTCAGCACTCAGTTTTCTTTATAGTTTATGGTTACCAGAGGAGAAACCTGGGGTGAAGGAGGAGGATAGATTGGGAGTTTGGTATTGACATGTAAACACTGCTATGTTGAAACTAAATAACCAATAAAGACCTACTATATAGTACATGGAACTCTGCTCAATACTCTGTAATAGACTAAATGGGAAAAGAATTTCATAAAGAATAGTTACATGTATATGTATAACTGAATTACTTTGCTGTACACTTGAAACTAATCCAACAATGTTAATCAAATATACTCTAATATAAAATAAAAATTAAAAAAGAAAAAAATCCCTGTGTAAAATGAAATACATCATATCTTTATGTGGACTTATATTTTTCCCAGCTGTGAGTGATATTATGTACATTCTATATTTGTATGCTTAAATTTTGATAACTTTTGATAATAGATTTGTGTATATTGATAATTGATAAAATACATGAGTTTCTACATCGATTTTATACATTCACAACACACAATTCTTCTTAATTTTTTCAATATTTCTAGGTTATATAGTTTTCAAATTTCTTCAAATTATCTCAAAAAAATTTTCCAATATCTTTATTGAAAAAAAAAATCATGTATATATGGACCCATGAAGTTCAAACCCATGTGGTTTAAAGATCAATTGTAATGTAAATTAACAATTTCTTACCTTTGGTAAGAATTGTTCTTAAATTTTTCTGGGCCAGGTACTGTTTTTTTCTTTATTTATTTTTTAATTGAAGAGTAATTGCTTTACAATATTGTGTTGGTTTCTGCCATACATCAACATGAATCACCCATAGGTATACACATGTCCTTCCTTCTTGAACCTCCCTTCCACCTTCCACTCCATCCCACCCTGCTAGGTTGTTACAGAGTCCTGGTCTGAGTTCTCTGAGTCATACAGCAAATTCCCACTGGCCATCTATTTTATATATGAAAGTGAAAGTGTTAGTCATTCAGTCCTGTCTGACTCTGTGACCCCATGGACTCTAGCCCACCAGGCTTCTCTGTCTAAGGGATTCTCCAGGTAAGAATACTGAAATGGGTTGCCATTTCCTTCTCCAGGGGATCTTCCTGACCCAGGGATCAAACCCAAGTCTCCTGCACTACAGGCAGATTCTTTATCATCTAATCCACCAGGGAAGCCAATTTTACCTATGGTAGTGCATGTGTGTCCATGTTACTCTCTCCATTCCTCCCACCTTCACCTTCCTCTCCTCAACCCCATGTCCATAAGCTTGTTCGGTAATCTTCCTCTTCACTGCTGCCCTGCAAATAGGTTCATCAGTACCATCTTTCTAGATTCCATATATATGCATTAATACACAATATTTGCTTTCACTTTCTGACTTACTTCATTCTGTATAATAGGCTTTAGGTTCCTCCACTTCATTAGAACAGACTCAAATGTGTTTGCCTTTAGGACTGAGCAATAGTCCACATCTTCTTTATCCATTTGTTGGTCAATGGACATATAGGTTCCTTCCATTTCCTAGTTATTATAAATAGTCCTTCCTTCCTTTTTAGATCTGTCAAGCCCTATAATCCTCTCTGGCTCCTTTTACTTGCATTGCCTTAACCACAGCGTACCTATCCCTGAGAATGTTACCACAGGCTTCAATCTGATCTAACACCTGTCATTCCACCCTAAGTGGATTGTCCAGAAATCAAACTTCCACAATAATTTCCTGCTTAAGACTCTTAGCCATTCCCCTTTGGCAAGATTGAAGTAGAAGAATCCTATAGCCTATCCTAAAAGGAGTTTTTCAGTCTAGATATGACTCAACTTTCCAGGGTCATCTCTTGCCCTATCCTTGCCATAAACCCACTTCACTGACCTTGTAGCCAGATTTTCAGCTGTCTGAATATTGCAAGTCTCTTCACAGCTGCCTGCCTTAGAAGGTTCTTATTACTCAATCCCATTTGTCAGAATTTTTTCATTCAAGCTCCAAATTTAACTCTTACTTTTTCTGTGAAACTCTATTAAATCCACCTTCTGACCATGCCTGAATGAACCTCTCTTTCCTCAACCAGAAAACAAAATACATTAATATTATTTTTCTTTATTTATTGCCTTACTCCACCCACTCTCCTATTACACATTGAAATGGAAGCATTTCAAGTTCAGAGACCAGGTCTTACTCATCCTGTTCTTGGCAGCTTATACAATGCCTAATATATAGAGGTGATCCAATAAACACATGCTGTTGAATACTCTTAACTCTTATCATGTGTAACAGGGATAGGGAAAAGAGAAACAATCCAAAGTTGCCATTAAAACAAAACAGACATCTCCTCTGAAATGTCTAGTTTAGATTACCTCTGGTTTCATTAGCCAATCTCTCCCTCAGTGGAGCTCAGCATTGAAACAGTGGCTCATGGGGAGACAGAGGAGGACAGCAAGTCCTGGAACCAGGCAACCTCAGAGGAGCTGGAGACAAAGCATGCCTGGGGTAGTGTGGGGTGGGGCGGGGAGCAGGGCTGGGCCGGGTCCACCTACACTCTGCCACATCAGCTCCTGGGGCCAAATTACTCCTCTCCTCCCAGCCCTCACTGCACTGAGCTCAACTTCAGTGAATCCAAAACTTTGTCAGAGTTGCCCATATGTGAAAACGCTGAGTTGTTCTTCACCATCTGAATTCCCATTATTTTAAAAACAAAAAAAATTAAAAACCAGTCTCAATAACAAGGAGATCCAAGATAAGATAAATGACGGACATTGATGGAGGAGAGAGCAGGATTCAGTCTGCTTCTTTGTGAGTCACAATTTATGTGTGATGTGAAGTGGAGGTGGGTCCACCTCAACCTACAATCAGCTGTGACATGAAAGACCACAGTGGTCATAATGTACAAACTACTACACTCGAGTTTCCCCTCACGATACCAGGCACACACACACACACACACACACACACACACATTGTCTCATGGCCCCTGTCCTTGTCATCTCAGGCTGACATATAAAATTCAATAGCTTGGACAACCTAAAAAATAGGAATTTATTTCTCATAGTTCGGAAGGTTGGAAATCCAAGATCAAGGTGTTGGTAAGGTAGGTGTATCTTCTCTGAGCTCATAGCTGGGCGCCATCTTGCTATGTGCTCAGATAACTTCCTTGTGTGCTGAGGGAAAGGAGAGGGAGAGAGAAAGAGAGAGGAATAATGTGGGATAGGAGAGTTGCTCTAGTGTCTGTTACCAGAGCACCAATCCCATCATGAAGGCTCCACCCTACTGACCTCCTAACCCTAATTACCTCCCAAAGACTTCCTCTCCAACTACCATAACATTGAGGGAAAAGCCTTCACACATGGATTTTGAACACAACCATTCAGCCCATAATGACCCCCAACCCATAAGATAAATAGCATCCAATGCTTTGTATGGCTTGAGCTCTATAAATCATGTCCTCTTCTCTGGAAAGTTCTGCCACTAGTGAGATGACATCCTCATTGTGTGGTTATATAATAAAAGATGATACATTTTCCATAGTTCTTTTCATACTCCTTATTGTCTCCTTTCCAGTTACTACCATTTGTTAGACTTGTCACACTGATGCACACACCTCCTTCATATCAGACGACACTTCCAGTGTCTAGTCTCCATGCAGTCCATCTGCTGCTGCTGTTTACAATCACCAGCATGCTGGTTCCAGAGATGCTTTTCAGGGGCTATTTCCATCCTTTAAAAAAAGGCTAAATGTTTGCAAAACCTCTTCACGCAAATGTAGAAAAAGTCCACCTGAGGCAGGATGCATCCTTTTCTTGGGCATGATACAAATGCATAGTACTCCTAGCTGTTAAAACATAAAACATCAAAACAATCTTACATGAAACAAAATTGATTGCTACAGAAATTATTCTACAGGGAACATATTTTTATGGAAGTTTTAAATTCCCTTGAAGCAGAAAGTTAATTTCTGTTTGGTTTATTTTCAGAAAAGGAAGAAAAAAACTTGACTCCTGTAACCAGCTTAGAAGAGACAAGATAGAAAGGAAATTATTGAAAACAGGGATGAACAGAAACGCATCCCTTTGAACTAAGTAAAGGAACAAATCCTATACTCCTGTGACGTGAAAAAAAAAAAATCCATCATTGACAAAAGAGACTGTATGAGGACACTGGTCTCCTTTGAAAATCTGGAGAAACAGCTCAGAACAACAATGATGGCCACTGCAATGACTACAATTTATGCATTATAAATGGTGTGTTTTTAATAAGTTCTTACACTGATATATATCTTCATTAGAAAGAGCCTATTTCTCCCCAGGTCATTTTTCATGTTCTTCTCCCTGAACAGAGCCTCCTTTTTCTAACAAAATAGCAATGTCCATATTAATGGTATAAAATGGATCCAAATAAAAAACAAATTGTGCAACGTAGCTGTAATAACTCTGTTCCTGTCAATTCAACTACACTTGACTTTGGAGGGAAAGTTAGGTATTCTATCCCTGAGGACACTCATTCAAGCTTAAAAAGCTGACTGTGGAAGTGACAACACAGAGAGGGAGATGGAAGGAACGACAGCTGCTTGTACCAACAGTCTGAATCCTAGGTGATTCACGTTCAGAAAGTACTGCCCACCTCCCAGGAGAGTCATGAGCCATGGAATGGCTTCCCTTTGACAACAAACCACCCCTGCTTGGCAAGGAAAGTCATCACCTTTATTTCCAGAAGCAAAGTCACTAGAAGTCACTGTGGCTACCTCTCTAATCTATGACAGTTTCATCCAAATGTGGCTCAGCTCTCAGGGGACCCTTGGGGGCTTCACACATTTGTTCTTCTAGAGATATTATTCAAACCACTTTAGATTCATCCACCTCACTAGAACTCACTTAAATTCATTCTTTTTATGGTTAAGTAATATTCCATTGTATGTATGTACCCAGGGGTGGGATGAATGGAGGGGAGGAAGGCTCAATAGGGAGATGATAAATGTATAATTAATTATGGCTGATCTGTGCTGTAGTAGGACAGAAATCATAAGCATTGTTAAGCAATTTTTTAAAGCAGCATTGTAAAGCAATTTTCCTCCAGTTAAAAAATAAATTTGAAAAAATTTAGGATAAAATGGGGCAATTGATTCCAAATGAGGGGGAGAACAGATGGGACACAGCATCTGGGGGACACCATGGCCTATGTGGGCAGCTGGGGGAAGCAGGCAGGAAAGGCTGGCAGTCGAGGGGTGGGGGGTGGCAGCAGGAGGCCCTATTGGACCTAAACATGAAGGAGAGTTTGAAACTTATCCTCAGTTTGATGGGAAAACATTAAAAAAAATTTTAACCAGGTCAGTGATGAATTTGTAATCTATCTGTGGCAGGGAAGAGAAGGAGCAGTAAGCAGAAAAGAAAAGGCATAAAAGAATGTAAACCAACAGATCTTTCATTACTCTTTCAAACATTGAAGATATGAAATTACCAGACTCTGACTCCTGCATTTCTCCACAAATAATTGTCTCTACTTTACTTAAAGAAAAATTAAGAAAAATTTAAGTGAATAAATATAGTGCTGGTTTAAGCTTATAATATAATATGGCCCCAGTTTTTCTGCAATTCAGAGTATCCCTCTGTTCACTTATTCCACCATTATTTACTGACATGTACTGAGAGCTGAAGAATTGATGCTTTTGAACTGTGGTGTTGGAGAAGACTTTTGAGAGTCCCTTGACTGCAAGGAGATCCAACCAGTCCATTCTAAAGGAGATCAGCCCTGGGATTTCTTTGGAAGGAATGATGTTAAAGCTGAAACTCTAGTACTTTGGCCACCTCATGAGAAGAGTTGACTCACTGGAAAAGACTCTGATGCTGGGAAGGATTGGGGCAGGAAGAGAAGGGGACGACAGAGGATGAGATGGCTGAATGGCATCACGGACTCAATGGATGTGAGTCTGAGTGAACTCCAGGAGTTGGTGATGGACAGGGAGGCCTGGCGTGCTGCAATTCATGGGGTCGCAGAGTTGGACATGACTAAGCAACTGAACAGAACTGAACTGAACTGAGAGTATAGTGCCAAGCTAAGTAACAGCAACTCAAAGATGCATGTACCTAAGTGTACAGTAGAGTTCAGCTGTGTCAAAACACAAAATTGCCATCCAGGTCACGAATATAAACACTACCTCACAGAGGAATCCACCACTATAGGTCAAATTGTACCTTAAATGTGTATTTTTCCCATGTGATAAATCCATGGACATTGCAATAGGGCAATTATCATATGAACTATTGGTTTAAATTCAGTCTCATAGTTATATGAAAAAGTGATAATTGAACTTGAGGTACGATTCAATTTTAAAAGGCAAAATATCTTAATAGACACTTCACCCAAGAAGATACATGGATAGCAAATAAGTGCATTCAAAGATGCTCCATGCCTCTAGTCATACAGAAATGAAAATTAGAACTACAATTGGATGACACCACACAGCTATTGGAACATCTGAAATTAAAGCTTGACTGCAACAAGTGTTGGCATGCAGAGGAGTTAAAACTCACTATTCTGGAGAAGGCAATGGCACCCCACTCCAGTACTCTTGCCTGAAAAATCCCATGGACGGAAGAGCCTGGTAGGCTGCAGTCCATGGGGTCGCTAGAAGTCAGACACTACTGAGCGACTTCACTTTCACTTTTCACTTTCATGCACTGGAGAAGGAAATGGCAACCCACTCCAATGTTCTTGCCTGGAGAATCCCAGGGACAGGGGAGCCTGGTGGGCTGCTGTCTCTGGGGTCGCAGAGTCGGACACGACTGAAATGACTTAGCAGTAGCAGAATCTTTACATACATATGCAAAAAAAAAAAAAAAAACACTACTTTTATTAAGAAATAGTGTAAATGGAAAAAAAATAACTTTATAACCTCCCAAAATACTACTTTTGTTATGTCATATAAAAATGGAAAAGGAGCCATGTCATCTTCTTCTTGGCCAATCTCTCTGTAGTGAAGTTTATTAACATACTCTTTGTCAGGCTTTTTTATTTTATTTTTATCCTTATGTGTGTGTGTGTTTGCACGGGCTGGTTATCACAATTGGTTATTACTGATTTAACCGGAAAGGAATTAAGATTCCCAAGATAATTTCATTACAGATAAGGATGAGAGGTAAGAGTTTTCCAAGTCTCAAGCGTAGTAACAGTATAAAACTCGCTGTTTGTGAAGCAGGCCAAAAGTTGATGGCATAACTCCTTACAAGATGAGTTTTAAAAGGTGTTTAAGAACTAAAACATCTACTGAAATTTTCCTTGTTTTAGACAATCCTCAGGAAACATTTCCTCATCATTCAGTTGCCAGCATTCATGGTCTAGAATACTTATATCAACACGGAAGTGGCCATAACACTTAAATTTGTCCAGGTGATTCTCCTGAGTTTCTACGAGCTAGCTTTGAAACCAGCAACTGATGACCAGCCGTGGGAACCAGATGGACTCTCAGTATCTGCTGACTGATGGAGCGGCAGGACAGCAGGTGCACCAGGGTGCTGGCCTGGCCCTTTACCCCCGGTGGGCAGCGGGGAGCACAGGGCCTGTCTTTGCAGATGCAGCAGTCCTCGGAGCATCTACATACTGTTTCTCAAGAGACATCTTCCAGAATCTTGGCAGTAGGTGATTCTGAAACACTTCTGAATTACTCTCAATGCTTTATAATTAGGAATCCAGAATAAAAAACACAACCCTGGCAGTTGTTATCACTGAAATAATCACCAGTGTAGAAGAGAAATTGAAGCAAGAAGCATAATTTCTTCCTTTAGGTTATATTTCAGTTCAGTACTTGAGAACAATGTACAATGAACAGCTTGACTTGGGAGAAGATATGATAAAATGTAAAAATGTTGGTAAAATAGTGTAGAAGAATCCCAACCAGCAAAAAACTTAAAATGAATCCTAATTCAAGAACTTTTCTATTTGAAGCCCATTCAAAAGAGAGAAAGTATAATTTTAAGGAAGTTATTTAATTCTAATCATTTGTGGAGAAAGGTTATCTGAAGACACAATTCTCTGAAATCAGGAATCTTGTTTTAGAATTATATTTGTGCTCAGTTCCAGTTCTAAAAAGATTCATTATAGATATTTAAACTCTGTGAAAATACTAAATTTGAAATTCACCAGAGATATTTTTTAAAAATATAATTATAATTTAGAAGATGTCTGAGTATGGCTATATGAAGCATTTGTTCTGAAATTATAGACTGTATTTTATACAAATAGATTTGGGCCTTGTTTCTTGCTATGTCATTTGTTTCAGTAGTATATTTTTAGATCTAAAGTGTTTTCAATTTAACATAACAGTGTGCTTAATCTCGTTTGAATATAAAAGGACAGCTGTAAAATTTAGTAGTGGGTATTAGTTAAACATGTTCTGCTCATTCCTTTGGGTGCTGCCCTCTCTGTACGGGATGCTTCATAGCCCAATGTGTGAAACTTGAAGCCAGACCAACAGTGTATCATCTCGATGACTCCCAATTTACAGGGCTGCTGAGGAAGTTACCCTGGAAACCATGTTATCACGATGCTATGGAGAGGACTGATGACGATTGAAGTGCTGGATGTGATCTGGCCCAAGGTTTGCAGTCAAATAAGACTTCAGAAAATGGCGTGCAGAGACCTACCGGCACACCATCCTTCCTTTTCAAAGCACTGAAACCAAAACCCTTAAAAGATCATTTCCATGCCATCACCTTTTATCCAAAAGATGATTATTTATAAAACATCTCAGATATGTTAGAGTTTGTGTCCTAGAACTTTAAAAATCACTTAGCAATAACAAAGAGATAAGAATTCATTTAGTTTGAGAAATTAAGAACAGAAATAAGACAGTCATAGAGGAAAAGATCAGGCATGCTGGAGTGCAGGTACTCACTTTAAAGAATCTTCCTCTTAGGGTACAGAAGGTGACAGCTCCCGTATGCTTGTGGGAAGAGGTCAAACTCTTACCCTGAGGTCAAGACTGGTGGTCAAAAGTATTTAGCAATACGGGTAGGTTCAGATATACTTTTATAGTTACCATCTTTGTATAGTAACATTTAACATATTTGTATATCTAGAACTTTTTTATGATTTACAATCACTGGCTTCTGTTTTCTTTTTTTCCCTTGCCCTTTTTATTGGGTGTTGTGGTTGGTGATACAAAACTGTTTGTTAATTAATCATAATATTTGCAGTATAAAAGTATTCATTGGTGATTCATTTTGGGAGTTACACAAAATAGTTAGAATACTACTTTTAAGAGACATTTTTATATGTTTTTTTGTGTGTGTATGCAGAGGATCACTCTTATGAGATGCTTATATTATACATGCAAATACATTACTTTGTTCAAAACTCTTCAGACTTGTTGCTGCCAACAGATGTGGATATGAATCACAGAAACTCTTTTAACAGTAATTTGTGCATTCAGTTTTACGGGCTGCTACTCTCCCAAAGCTGGAAGGGAGGGAGAGAGGCTAGGTACTGGAAATACTAACTTTTTCCTTTACAAACTTAAAAGTTACTTGTGAAGACTTGTCTTGGGGTTGTAAATATATGGAGATGGACAGGTAGAAGGAAATGTGCCTATTTAAAACCCTAAAATTTTGTCATTAATAATGAGGTTTACTGCATGTACATATATAAATGCAGTATTTGTGAATACAGTAGAACTTTAGTACCATTTTTATTTTATTATAAATCTGTAATCTATATCATCACTACCACAGCTGAAATCAGCATTGTATTTTACAATAGAACAGTTCTACAGTAAAATCAAAATGAACATTTAAAGTTGTTTTTGATGAAAGAAGAAAATACAATTGTCATTACTCCCAGAAAAAAAAAAAAAAAAAACCTCACTATTATCCCACTACTAAGTGGTAACATAAAAAGGAACAGACACCCAAGAAAAAGCCTAGACTTTATTAGAAACTTAAATACACATGCACCCTAGAACTCAGTCATTGTACACCCACAGCTGCTTTCTCAAGAGGAAAGAACACATATGTGATGGCAAAGACTGATACACAAAGGTACATAACAGGTTTATCTGTGATTGCAGTGGACATTGAGGTACACTTTGGAAACAATCCAAATTTCCACCAACAAGAAAATGAATAAACAAAGTATGGTATATCCTTACCATGGAACACTACTCAGCAACAAAAAAAAGAAATGCCATGAAATGGTTGATTTGCAAAATAATTGTTCTGAGTGAAAAAAGACCAAAAGGTCACATACTATATAATTTCATGTATATAAACCTTATAAAATGCCAACTTATCCCTAGTGACAGAAAAAATGGTGGCTTTCAGGGGATGAGTCCTGGGTGGGAAAGGAGGGAGACTTTCAGAGGCATAAGGAGACGGTCATAGAAACATTCACTATGAGGGTTGTGTAGATGCTTCACACAAATGTATGTCAAAACATATCAAAATATACACTACAAATGCATGCTGTTAACTATAGGTCTATTATATTTCCAAAGAGCTGTTAATTGTTTTAATATAAAAACTAAAATAAAACTGCCATATGACCCAGCAATCCCACTGCTGGGCATACACACTGAGGAAACCAGAACTGAAAGAGACAAGTGTACCTCAATGTCCATTGCAGCGCTGTTTACAATAGCCAGGTCACGGAAGCAACCTAGATGTCCATCGGCAGAAGAATGGATAATGAAGTTGTGGTACATAGACACAATGGCATATTCAATTCAGTTCAGTCGCTCAGTCGTGTCCGACTCTTTGTGACCCCATGAATCGCAGCACATCATGCCACCCTGTCCATCACCAACTCCCAGAGTCAATCTAAACTCATTTGCATTAAGTTGGTGATGCCATCCAGCCATCTCATCCTGTCATCCCCTTTTCCTCCTGCCCCTAATCCCTCCCAGCATCAAGGTCTTTTCCAATAAGTCAGGTCTTCACATCAGATGACCAAAGTATTGGAGCTTCAGCTTCAACATCAGTCCTTCCAATGAACATCCAGGACTGATCTCCTTTAAGATGGACTGGTTGGATCTCCATGCAGTCCAAGGGACTCTCAAGAATCTTCTCCAACACCACAGTTCAAAAGCATCAATTCTTTGGGGATCAACTTTCTTCACAGTCCAACTCTCACGTCCATACACGACCACTGGAAAAACCATAGCCTTGACTAGATGGACCTTTGTCGGCAAAGTAATGTCTCTGCTTTTTAATATGCTATCTAGGTTGGTCACAACTTTCCTTCCAAGGAGTAAGCATCTTTTAATTTCAAGGCTGCAATCACCATCTGCAACGATTTTGGAACCCGAAAAAATAAACTCAGCCACTGTTTCCACTATTTCCCCATCTATTTGCCATGAAGTGATGGGACCAGATTGATTATATTCTTTGCAGCCAAAGATGGAGAAGCTCTAGACAGTCAGCAAAAACAAGACAGGGACCTGACTGTGGCTCAGATCATGAACTCCTTATTGCCAAATTCAGACTTAAATTGAAGAAAGTAGGGAAAACCACTAGACCATTCAGGTATGACCTATATTAAATCCCTTATAACTACACAGTGGAAGTGAGAAATAGATTTAAAGGACTAGAGCTGATGGACAGAGTGCCTGATGAACTATGGATGGAGGTTCATGATGTTGTACAGGAGACAGGGATCAAGACCATCCCCATGAAAAGAAATGCAAAAAAGCAAAATGGTTGTCTGAGGAGGCCTTACAAATAGCTGTGAAAAGAAGAGAAGCAAAAAGCAAAGGAGAAAAGGAAAGATATAAGCATGTGAATGCAGAGTTCCAAAGAATAGAAAGGAGAGATAAGAAAGCCTTCCTCAGCGATCAATGCAAAGAAAAAGAGGAAAACAACAGAATGGGAAAGACTGGAAATCTCTTCAAGAAAATTAGAGATACCAAGGAAACATTTCGTGCAAAGATGGGCTCGATAAAGGACAGAAATGGAATATTACTCAGCTATAAAAAAGAACACAAGTAAGTTCTAATGAGGTAAATGAAACTGGAGCCTATTAAACAGAGTGAAGTAAGCCAGAGAGAGAAATACCAATACAGTATACTAATGCATATGTATGGACTTTAGAAAGACGGTAACAACAACCCTATATGTAAGACAGCCAAAGAAACACAGATGTAAAAAACAGACTTTTGGACTATGTAGGAGAAGGCAAGGATGGGACAATATGAGAGAATAGCATTGAAACATGTATATTACTATATCTAAAATAGACCAGTGCAAGTTCGATGCATGAAGCAGCACACTCAAAGCTGGTGCTCTGGGACAGCACAGAGGGACGGGGTGGGGAGGGAGGTGGGACAGGGGGTCAGGAAGGGGGACACATGTGCACCCATGGCTGATTCATGTCGATGTATGGCAAAAACCACCACAATATTGTAAAATATTTAGCCTCCAACCTAGATAGCATATTCAAAAGCAGAGACATCACTTTGCTAACAAAGGTCCATCTAGTCAAGGCTATGGTTTTTCCAGTGGTCATGTATGGATGTGAGAGT
>SJYA01007139.1:0-19086 GCA_006410615.1 Neotragus moschatus
TTTCATTGCATATTTTGCTTTGCTTAGCCATTATTCTGCGGTAGTTTTCAGAACAAGCCCTAAAAGAGCCGGTAAGGGAACTCTGGAACAGTTAAGGCAGGACTTTTTAAAAAAAAAATTAACTGAAAACTGACAACTTGGCAGTGTTCTTTTGAACACACTGGTGGAATGGGAAGCAGAAGGTCCGGTTGCTTTTGCTCGGTCGCTCAGTCGTGTCTGACTTTTTGCAACCCTAGGGGCTGCAGGACTTAGGTTTCCCTGTCCTTTACTGACACCCGGAGTTTGCTCAAACTCTTGTTCTTTGGGTCACTCGCTGCCGTCTAACCATCTCATCCTCTGTCTCCTCCTTCTCCTCCTACCTTCAATCTTTCCCAACATCAGAGTCTTTTTCCAAGGAGTCCACTGTTCCCATCTGGTGGCCAAAGTATCGGAGCTTCAGCATCAGTCCGTCCCATGAATGTTCAGGGTTGAGTGCCTTTAGGTCTGACTGGTTTGCTAACCTTGCTGTCCAAAAGACTCTCAAAAGTCTTCTCCAACACCACGGTTCAAAACCATCAATTCTTCAGCACTCAGCCTTCTTTATGGTCCAACTGTCACATCCATACATGACTGTTGGAAAAAACCACAGCTTTAACTGTATGGCACTTTGTCANTAACCTTGCTGTCCAAAAGACTCTCAAAAGTCTTCTCCAACACCACGGTTCAAAACCATCAATTCTTCAGCACTCAGCCTTCTTTATGGTCCAACTGTCACATCCATACATGACTGTTGGAAAAAACCACAGCTTTAACTGTATGGCACTTTGTCAGCAAAGTGATGGCTCTGCTTTTTAATACGCTTTCTAGGTTGGTAGTAGCTCTTCTTTCAAGGAGCAGGCATTTTTAATTTCATGGCTGCAGTCACCATCTGCAGTTGTTTTGGAGCCCAAGAAAATAGTCTCACTGTGTCCATTTTTTCCTCATGTGTTTGCCGTTAAGTGGTAGGACTCGTTGCCTATCGAGTGGTCAATGCCTATCGACTTGATGGTCTTAGGTTTTTGAATGTTGAGTTTTAGGCCAACATTTTGGATTAAAAAGAGCAAGAGCCAACTCTCCTCTTTCACCCTGGGCAAGAGGCTCTTTATTTTCTTAAAATTTTATTTATTTTTTAATCGAAGGATAATTGCTTTACAGAATTTTGTTGTCTGTCAAACCTGAACATGAATCAGTCATAGGTATACATATATCCCCTCCCTTTTGAACCTCCCTCCCATTTCCCCCCATCCCACCCCTCTGGGTTGGGGGGGGTGTGTGTGTGTGTGTGTGTGTGTGTATGCTGCTCAGTTGTGTCCCTGTGTGTGTGTGTGTGTGTGTGTGTGCTGCTCAGTTGTGTCCCTGTGTGTGTGTGTGTGTGTGTGTGCTGCTCAGTCGTGTCCCATTTCCCTCCCCATCCCACCCCTCTGGGAGTGTGTGTGTGTGTGTGTGTGTGTGTTCGAGCTGCTCAGTTGTGTCCCTGTGTATGTGTGTGTGTGTGTGTTAGCTGCTCAGTCGTGTCCCATTTCCCTCCCCATCCCACCCCTCTGGGTTGGTGTGTGTGTGTGTGTGTGTGTGTGTGTGTGTGTGTTAGCTGCTCAGTCGTGTCTGATTCTTTGTGATCCCATGGACTATAGCCTGCTGGGCTTCTCTGTCCATGGAATTCTCCAGGCAAGAATATAGGAGTGGATTGCCATTCCCTTCTCCAGAGGAACTTTTCAACCCAGGGATCAAAACCTGGTCTCTTGCATCACAGGCAGATTCTTTACCATTTGAGCTACAGAGAAGTCCCAGGTTTATACAGAACCCCTGTTTGAGTTTCATGAGTCATACAGCAAATTCCCCTTGGCTCTCTATTTTACATATGGTAATGTAATTCCACGTTACTCATTCCATACACCTCACCCTCTTCTCCCTTCTCCCCATGTCCATAAGTCTATTCTCTATGTCTGTTTCTCCATTGCTGACCTATAAATAAATTCTTCAGTACCATTTTTCTAGATTCCATATATATGTGTTAGAATATGATATTTATCTTTCTCTTTCTGACTTACTTCACTCTGTATAATAGGTTCTAGGTTCATCCACCTTATTAGAATGGACTCAAAGCATTCCTCTTTATGGCTGAGTAATAGTCCATTGTGTATATGTACCACAACTTTTTATTTAGTTCCTCTTCACTTTCTGCCAGTAGGGTGGTATCATCTGCATAGCTGAGGTTATTGATATTTCTCCCATCAATCTTGATTCCAGCTTGATCTTTGTCCAGCCTGGCACTTTTTATGATGTACTCTGCATATAAGTTAAATAAGCAGGGTGACGTATACAGCCATGACACTCCGTTCCCAATTTTGAACCAGTTTGTTGTTCCATGTCTGGTTCTAACTGTTGCTTCTTGACCTGCATACAGGTTTCTTAAGAGGCAGGTAAGGTGGTCTGATATTCCCATTTCTTTAAGAATTTCTGACAGTTTGTTCTGATCCACACAGAAAAAAGGCTTTAGCGTAGTCCGTGAACTAGATGATTTTCTGGAATTCAGTTGCTTTTCCTATGATGCAACAGTTCAGTTCAGTTTAGGTCAGTCGCTCAGTTGTGTCCGACTCTTTGGAACCCCGTGGAATGCAGCACGCCAGGCCTCCCTGTCCATCACCAACTCCCAGAGTTCACCCAAACCCATGTCCATTGAGTTGGTGATGCCTTGCAACCATCTCATCCTCTGTCATCCCCTTCTCCTCCTGCTTTCAATCTTTCCCAGCATTAAGGTCTACGTATAAGTTAACTAAGCAGGGTGACAGAATACAGCCTTGATGTACTCCTTTCCCAATTTGAAACCAGTTCATTGTCCATGTTCAGTTCTAACTGTTGCTTCTTGACCTGCATACAGGTTTCACAGACATTGGGTAAGCTAGTCTGGTATTTCCATCTCTTTATGAATTTCCACAGTTTGTTGTGATCCACACAATTAAAGACTTTGGCATAGTCAATAAAGCAAAAGTAGATGTTTCTCTGGAACGCTTGTTTTTTCTGTGATCCAGTGGATGTTGGCAATTTGATCTCTGGTTCCTCTGCCTTTTCTAAATCCAGCTTGAGCATCTGGAAGTGCTTAGTTCATGTACTTTTGAAGCCTGGCTTGGAGAATTTTGAGCATTACTTTGCTAGCATGTGAGATTGAGGGCAATTGTACAGTAGTTTGAACATTCTTTGGCATTGCCTTTCTTTGAGATTGGAATGAAAACTGACCTTTTCCAGTCCTGTAGCCACTGCTAAGTTTTCCAGACTTACTGGCATATTGAGTGCATCACTTTCACAGCATCATCTTTTAGTATTTGAAATAGCTCAACTGAAATTCCATCACCTCCACTAGCTTTGTTCTTATTGATGCTTCCTAAGGCCCGCTTGACTTTGCTCTCCAGGATGTTTGGCTCTGGGTGAGTGATCACACCATCGTGATTATCTGAGTCGTGAAGATCTTTTTTGTATATTTCTTTTGTGTATTCTTGCCACCTCTTCTTAATATTTTCTGCTTCTGTTAGGTCTGTACCATTTTTGTCCTTTATTGTGCTCATCTTTGCATGAAATGTTCCCTCGGTGTCTCTTATTATCTTGAAGAGATTTCTAGTCTTTCCCATTCTATTGTTTTCCTCTATTTCTTTGCATTGATCATTTAGGAAGGCTTTCTTATCTCTCCTTGCTATTCTTTGGAACTCTGCATTCAGATGGGTATATCTTTCCTTTTCTCTTTTGCCTTTCACCTCTTTTCTCAGCTATTTGCAAAGCCTTCTGTGACAACCATTTTGCTTTTTTTCATTTCTTTTTCTTGCGGGTGGTTTTGATCACTGCCTTCTGTACAGTGTCACGAACCTTCATCCATAGTTCTTCAGACATTCTTTCTATCAGATCTAATTCCTTGATCCTGTTTGTCACTTCCACTGTATAATTGCAAGGGATTTGATTTAGGTTGCAACTGAATGGTCTAGTGGTTTCCCCTACTTTCTTCAATTTAAGACTGAATTTGGCAATAAGGAATTTATGATCTGAGCCACAGTCAGCTCCCAGTCTTGTTTTTGCTGACTGTATAAAGCTTCTCCATCTTAGGCTTCAAAGAATATAATCAGTCTGATTTCGCTTTTGACCCCCTGGTGATGTCCATATGTAGAGTTGTTTCTTGTGTTGTTGGAAGAGGGTGTTTGCTATGACCAGTGAGTTCTCTTGGCAAAACTCTGTTAGCCTTTGCCCTGTGTCATTTTGTACTCAAAGGCTAGTTTTACTCCAGGTATCTCTTGACTTTCTACTTTTGCATTCCAGTCCCCTATAGTGAAAAGGACATCTTTTTTGGTGTTAGTTCTAGAAGGTCTTGTAGGTCTTCATAGAACCATTCAACTTCAGTTTCTTCGGCATTAGTGGTTGGGGCATCAACTTGGATTACTGTGATATTGAATGGTTTGCCTTTGAAACAAACAGAGATCATTCTGTCACTTTTGAGATTGCAACTCAGACTCTTTTGTTGACTATGAGGGCTACTCCATTTCTTCTGTGGCTTCCCTGATAGCTCAGTTGGTAAAGAATTCACCTGCAATGCAGGAGACCCCAGGTTGATTCATGGATTGGGAAGATCCGCTGGAGAAGGGATAGGCTACCCACTCCAATATTCCTGGGCTTCCCTTTCAGCTGGTAAAGAATCTGCCTGCAACCAGGGTTCGATCCCTGGGTTGGGAAAATCCCCTGGAGAAGGGAAAGGCTACCCACTTCAGTATTCTGGCCTAGAGAATTCTATGGATTGTATAGTCCATGGGGTTGCAAAGAGTTGAACATGACTGAGTGACTTTCACTTTCCATTTCTTCTAAGGGGTTCTTGCCCACAGTAATAGATATAGTGGTCATCTGAATTAAATTCACCCATTCTGGTCCATTTTAGTTCACTGATTTCTAAAATGTCAATGTTCACTCTTGCCATCTCCTGTTTGACCACTTCCAATTTATCTTGATCCATTGACCTAATAGTCCAGGTTTCTATGCAGTATTGCTCTTTGCAGCATCAGACTTTAGTTCTGTCACCAGTTACATTTGCAACTGAGCATTGTTTTTGCTTTGACTTAGCCTCTTTGTTCTCTCTGGAGCTATTTCTTTGCTCTCCTCCAGAAGCATATTGGGCATCTACTGACCTGGGAAGTTCATCTTTCAGTGTCATATCTTTTTGCCTTTTCATACTGCTCATGGGGCTGTCAGGACAAGAATAACGTGATTTGCCATTCCCTTCTGCACATTTTGTCAGAACTCTTCACCATGACCTGTCCATCGTGGGTGGCCCTACACAGCATGGCTCATAGTTTCATTGAGTTAGACAAGGCTGTGATCCAAGTGGTCGGTTTGGTTAGTTTTCTGTAATTGTAGTTTCCATTCTGTCTTCCCTCTGATGGATGAAGATGGGAGGTTTGTGGAAGCTTCATGATGGGAGGGACTGGCCGTGGGGGAATCTGAGTCTTGCTCTCATGGGTGGGGCCAGGCACAGTAAATCTTTAATCCAACTTTCTGTTGATGGGTGGGGCTGTGTCCCCTCCCTGTAGTTTGGCTTGAGGTGACCTCCTTTGAAATATGAAATTCATATTGTAGGTTTATTTCTCTTTCATATTATGCTTATGACATTGTATTAATTTTTTTTGTAATTTTGAGTGTTTTTAGGTTTATTATATATGTTTCATTTCAGAATAGCAAGTGGAACATTATAAAATATGTATTTTTGATAGGTGGGCAAATGAGTTTGCATGAATTTATCTTAATGGTCCTAGCAAAATGAAAGTGAAAGTCATCCAGTCATGTCCCACTCTTTGCGATCCCATTCCATATAGTCTGTGGAATTCTCCAGGCCAGAATACTGAAGTGGGTGGCCATTCCCTTCTCCAGGTGATCTTCACAACCCAGGGATCAAACCCATGTCTCCCACATTGCAGGTGGATTCATTACCAGCTGAGCCACAAGGGAAGCCCCAAAAGAAACATGGCAATTCCAAGTTCTTTCAATTTTTACTGTATATGAGATCAACTTTGGAGAAAACTTGCTAAGGGGGTTTTGGTGAAGAGGGTATGTCTGACTATTTTAGGTACAAATAGTGAAATTTAGATGATACTCTAATGTATTTGTTATTTTTTTCTATAATTTTCCATGTGCTAGAAATATTTGATAATGATTTAAAAGTTCCTACCCCAAAATAGTAAAGCAGAAGTAGATGTTTTACTGGAAATTACTTGCTTTTTATATGATCCAGTGAATGTTGGCAATTTGGTCTCTGGTTCCTCTGCCTTTTCTAATCCAGCTTGAATATCTGGAAGTTCTCAGTTCATGTACTGCTGAAGCCTGGCCTGAAGAATTTTGAGCATTACTTTGCAAGTGTGTGAGATGAGTGCAATTGTGTGGTAGTTTGAGCATTCTTTGGCATTGCCTTTCTTTGGGATTGGAATGAAAACTGACCTTTCCCAGTCCTGTGGCCACTGCTGAGTTTTCCAGGTTTGCTAGCATGTTGAGTGCACTACTTTCACAGCATCATCTTTCAGGATTTGAAATAGCTCAACTGAAATTCCATTACCTTTACTAGCTTTGTTCGTAGTGATACTTCCTAAAGGCCCACTTGACTTCACAGTCCAGGATATCTGGCTTTAGGTGAGTGATCACACCATGGTGGTTATCTTTTTTTAATAAGATCTTTTTTTCTATAGTTTTTCTGTTTATGCTTTATTGACTATGCCAAAGCCTTTGACTGTGTGGATCACAACAAACTGTGGAAAATTCTTAAAGAGATGGGAATGCCAGACCACCTTACCTGCCTCTTGAGAAATCTGTATGCAGGTCAAGAAGCAACAGTTAGAACCGTACAACAGACTGTTTCCAAACTGGGAAAGGAGTACATCAAGGTTGTATATTGTCACCCTGCTTATTTAACTTATATGCAGAGTACATCATGCAAAATGCCAGGCTGGATGAAGCACAAATTGGAATCAAGATTGCACGGAGAAATATCAATAATCTCAGATATGCAGATGATACCACCTTTATGGCAGAAAGTGAAGAAGAACTGAAGAGCCTCTTGATGAAAGTGAAAAGGGAGAGTGAAAAAGTTGGCTTAAAACTCAACATTCAGAAAACTAAGATCATGACATCTGGTTCCATCACATCATGGCAAATAGATGGGGAAATAATGGAAACAGTGAGAGACTTTGTTTTCTTGGGCTCCAGAATCACTGCAGATGGTGAGTGCAGCCATGAAATTAAAAGACACTTGCTCCTTAGAAGAAAAGTTATGACCAGCCTAGCCAGTATACTGAAAAGCAGAGACATTACTTGGCTGACAGAGGTCCATCTAGTCAAAGCTATGGTTTTTCTAGTAGTCACGTATGGATTTGGGATTTGGACCATAAAGAAAGCTGAGCACCAAAGAATTGATGCTTTTGAACTGTGGTGTTGGAGAAGATTCTTGAGAGTCCCTTGGCTAGCAAGGAGATCAAACCAGTCAATCCTAAAGGAAATCAGTCCTGAATATTCATTGGAAGGACTGATGCTGAAGCTGAAGCTCCAATGCTTTGGCCACCTAATGGGAAGAATTGACTCATTGGAAAAGACCCTGATGCTGGGAAAGATTGAAGGCAGGAAGAGAAGGGGACAATAGAGAATGAGATGGTCAAATGACATTACCGACAGGATCGACATGAGTTTGAGCAGTCTCCAGGACTTGGAGATGAACAGGGGAGCCTGGCGTGCTGCAGTCCACGGGGTTACAAATAGTCAGACCCAATACGGTATTGTAAAGTAAAAAAAAAATTAAAAAAAAAAGTTGGACACAGCTGAGTGACTAAACACAAAGCATGTACATGTTCACCTACACATGCATACTACATCTTCTTTATTCATTCATCTGTTGATGGACTCTTAAGTTGTTTCCATGACTTGGCTCATATGTCTTTTCAAAATAGAATTTTTGTCTGTTCTGAATATGTGCCCAGAAATGCACCCCACCATTTGTAACAAATGCCTTTTTTTGTGGTTAGGCCTAGACTTTTTCTCCCTTCTCTGGCTTATTTCTCATGGCTTGGGTTTCATGCGTCTGCTCCCTCTTGCCGAGCCTGATCCATCCTGTGCCCATTGCAGTCACTCTCACTTAAAAAAAAAATCCTCTGGAGGATTCTCATCACATTTCTTAGACTCCATCTCTTACATCAGGCCCTGCATTTCTTTGCCCAGTGCCCCTGCCTGAGTGAATTCTTGCCTGGTTTGTAGTCACTCGCCAGGACATTTCCTTGTGCCTTGGGGCTTTAGTTCCTGTATCTGTTCCAGCTCAGCCAAGGACTTCCAAGACCCAGGGCTGATCCTTTTCTTCCTGTTTTCAAACCTCCCTTTGCTTGCCTTTGGCAGGAGGCTGCAATTTGCAGATTGCTCATTTTCTCTTTGATGTGGACTAGATATCGAGTTATGCAGCATCCCATGGTGGTTGGGTGATTTGCGAGTCTGAAGTGAGAGCCAAAGAGATGGATCCTTGTGGCTTCAGTAGGATTGCAATTGGCCTATCAGCAGACAGTGCTTTACTAATTGTGTCTCATGTGTGTATAATTTGTGCACTTTGATTGGCATTTTATAATCTAAGCGAGCCTCATTATCTGGACATAATTGGTACCCTGTGCCAAGAACTGCCAATTAAGGTCAAATCATTTTTCTGAATAACACAATATGCCCTTGGCTGTGGGCATAATGTGCCAAATGTGTTTACCTAAAGCAAAATGTGCTTTTTGAGCGGCACTGTCTGATAGAACCCTTAGCTGTAAAGGTTCTGTACAGTGGCCTGTGACTGTACAGGAGTCACAGGCAGCTGCTGAGCACTCGCAATGAAGATCATGTGACTGGGTTATAGGAAATGGAGGGGAGAAAGGAAGACGAGAAACAGCGCCTGTAGCAAACAGTGAGACATTCCTACAACGAGCAGCATCTGCCATGACCTGGTAGAACAGGCAACCCTGATGAGACTGGAACTACCTTCTGAAAGACTTCTTTCTAGAACGTCAAGAAAGTATTTGGTGTGAACGTGGCAAGATCTTGGGAGTTTTGAAATCTAGGTTATGAGTGTGAATGTCTGACTTTTCATAATAAAAAAGTAAAAAGATACATGAAAAAGTGAATCCATATGAAATGGGAACCAATGTGTCATAAAGACTGAAAAATCCTAGGGAATTCCTTGACAGTCCAGTGGTTAGGATTCTGCACTTTCACTGCTGTGGACCTGGGTTCAATCCCTGTTTGGGATCTAAGATCCTGAAAGCTACACGGCATGCCAGAAAAAAAGAAGACTGAAAAACCCTCAAAAAAGTCTTGACTGAGATGAATATAGATGCAAAATCTCAACAAAATTTTAGCAAACAGAATTCAGCAACACATCAAAAAGCTCATACACCATGATCAAGTTGGGTTTATTTCAGGAATGCAAGGAATCTTCAATATGCACAAGTCAATGAAAGTGATATACCATATTAACAAATTGAAAGATAAAAACCACATGATAATCTCAATGCTGCTGCTGCTGCTAAGTCGTTTTAGTCGTGTCTGACTCTGTGTGACCCCATAGATGACAGCCCATCAGGCTCTCCTGTCGCTGGGATTCTCCAGGCAAGAACACTGGAGTGGGTTTCAATTAACTTCTCCAATGCATGAAAGTGAAAAGTGAAATCTCAATAGATGCAGAAAAAGCCTTTGACAAAACTCAGCATCCATTTATGATTAGAACTCTTCAAAAAAAAAGGGCATAGAAGGAACCTGCCTCAACACAGTAAAGGCCATATGTGATAAGCCTACAGCAAACATTATTATCAATGGTGAAAAACTGAAAGCATTCTCCATAAGATCAGGAACAAGACAAGGCTGTCCGTTTTCATCACTATTATTCAACATAGTTCCAGAAGTCCTAGCTACAGCAATCAGAGAAGAAAAAGAAATGAATCCATATCAGAAAAGAAGTAAAGCTCTCACTGTTTGCAGATGGCATGATACTGTACATAGAGAATCCTAAAGATAGTATCAGAAAATTACTAGAGCTAGTTAGTGAATTTAGCAAAGTTTCAGGACACAAAATCAATACACAGAAATCACTTGCATCTTTATATACTAACAATGAAAAATCAGAAAGAGCAATTAAGGAATCAATCCCATTCACCATTGCAACAAAAAGAATTAAATATCTAGGAATAAACTTACCTAAGGAGACAAAAGAACTGTACAGATAAAATTATAAGACACTGATGAAAGAAATCAAAGATGATGTAAACGGAGAGATAGTCCATGTTCCTGGGTAGGAAGAATCAGTATTGTGAAAATGACTATACTACCAAATGTGATCTACAGATTCAGTGCGATCCCTATCAAATTACCAATAGCATTTTTCACAGAACTAGAACAAAAAATTTCACAATTCATATGGAAACACAAAAGACCCCGAATAGCCAAAGCAGTCTTGAGAAAGAAGAATGGAGCTAGAGGAATCAACCTTCCTGACTTCAGATTATACTACAAAGCTACAGTCATCAAGACAGTATGGTACTGGCACAAAAACAGAAATATAGACCAATGGAACAAGAGAGAAAGCCCAGAAATAAATCCATGCACCTATGGGTACCTTATTTTTTTACAAAGGAGGCAAGAATATACAATGGGGCAAAAACAGCCTCTTCAATAAATGGTGCAGGGAAAACTGGACAGCTACATGTAAAAGAATTAAATTAGAACACTTCCTAACACCATACACAAAGATAAAATCAAAATGGATTCGGTTCGGTTCAGTCGCTCAATCATGTCCGATTCTTGGAGACGCCATGAATCGCAGAACGCCAGGCCTCCCTGTCCAACACCAACTCCCGGAGTTCACTCAGACTCACGTCCATCAAGTCAGTGATGCCATCCAGCCATCTCATCCTCAGTCGTCCCCTTCTCCTCCTGCCCCCAATCCCTCCCAGCATCAGAATCTTTTCCAACGAGTCAACTCTTCGCATCAGGTGGCCAAAGTACTGGAGTTTCAGCTTTAGCATCATTCCTTCCAAAGAAATCCCAGGGTTGATCTCCTTCAGAATGGACTGGTTGGATCTCCTTGCAGTCCAAGGGACTCTCAAGAGTGTTCTCCAACACCACAGTTCAAAAGATCAATTCTTCGGTGCAAAGACCTAAATATAAGACCAAAAACTAGAAAACAAACAAACAAAAAAAAAACAAACAAACTAGAAAACACTTAGAGGAAAACAGAACACTTAATGACATAAATGAAAGCAAGATCCTCTATGATCCACCTCCTAGGAAATAAAAACAAAAGTAAACAAGTGGGACCTGATTAAACTTAAAAGCTTTTGCTCAGCAAAGGAAACTATAAGCAAAGGTGAGAAGACAACACTTGGAAAGGGAGAAAACAATAGCAAATGAAACAACTGACAAAAGATTAATTTCCAAAATATACAAGCAGCTCATATAACTCAATACCAGGAAAACAAACAACTCAATCAAACAGTGGGGAAAAAAGACCTAAACAGACATTTCTCCAAAGGAGACATACAGATGGCTACAAGCACACGAAAAGATGCTCAACATCGCTCATTATTAGAGAAATGCAAATCAAAACTACAATGAGATTTCACCTCAGTCAGAATGGCCATCGTCAAAAAGTCTACAAACAATAAATTCTGGAAAGGATGTGGAGAAAGGGGAAGGCTCTTGCACTGTTGATAGGAATGTGTATTGATACAGCCACTATGGAAGAGGGTATGGAGAGTCTTTAAAAAACTAGGACTAAAACCACCATATGACCCAGCAATCCCACTCCTAGGCATATATCCTGAGGAAACCAGAGTTGAAAAAGACACGTGTATCCCATGGTTCACTGCAGCACTATTTTCAATAGCTAGAACATGGAAGCAAGCTAGATGCCCATCGACAGATGAATGGATAAAGAAGTTGTGGTACATATACCCAATGGAATATTACTCAGCCATAAAAATGAACACATTTGAGTTAGTTCTGATGAGGTGGATGAACCAAGAACCTATTATACAGAGTGAAGTGAGTCAGAAAGAGAAAGATAAAAATTGTATTCTAACGCACACATATGGAATCTAGAAAAATGGTACTGAGGAATTTATTTACAGGGCAGCAATGGGGAAACAAACATAGAGAATAGACTTACAACATGGGGAGAGGGGAGGAGAGGGTGAGATGTATGGAAAGAGTAACATGGAAACTTACACTACCGTATGTAAAATAGATAGCCAACAGGAATGTGCTGTATGGCTCAGGAAACTCAAACAGGGGCTCTGTATCAACCTAGAGGGGTGNCCCTATCAAATTACCAATAGCATTTTTCACAGAACTAGAACAAAAAATTTCACAATTCATATGGAAACACAAAAGACCCCGAATAGCCAAAGCAGTCTTGAGAAAGAAGAATGGAGCTAGAGGAATCAACCTTCCTGACTTCAGATTATACTACAAAGCTACAGTCATCAAGACAGTATGGTACTGGCACAAAAACAGAAATATAGACCAATGGAACAAGAGAGAAAGCCCAGAAATAAATCCATGCACCTATGGGTACCTTATTTTTTTACAAAGGAGGCAAGAATATACAATGGGGCAAAAACAGCCTCTTCAATAAATGGTGCAGGGAAAACTGGACAGCTACATGTAAAAGAATTAAATTAGAACACTTCCTAACACCATACACAAAGATAAAATCAAAATGGATTCGGTTCGGTTCAGTCGCTCAATCATGTCCGATTCTTGGAGACGCCATGAATCGCAGAACGCCAGGCCTCCCTGTCCAACACCAACTCCCGGAGTTCACTCAGACTCACGTCCATCAAGTCAGTGATGCCATCCAGCCATCTCATCCTCAGTCGTCCCCTTCTCCTCCTGCCCCCAATCCCTCCCAGCATCAGAATCTTTTCCAACGAGTCAACTCTTCGCATCAGGTGGCCAAAGTACTGGAGTTTCAGCTTTAGCATCATTCCTTCCAAAGAAATCCCAGGGTTGATCTCCTTCAGAATGGACTGGTTGGATCTCCTTGCAGTCCAAGGGACTCTCAAGAGTGTTCTCCAACACCACAGTTCAAAAGATCAATTCTTCGGTGCAAAGACCTAAATATAAGACCAAAAACTAGAAAACAAACAAACAAAAAAAAAACAAACAAACTAGAAAACACTTAGAGGAAAACAGAACACTTAATGACATAAATGAAAGCAAGATCCTCTATGATCCACCTCCTAGGAAATAAAAACAAAAGTAAACAAGTGGGACCTGATTAAACTTAAAAGCTTTTGCTCAGCAAAGGAAACTATAAGCAAAGGTGAGAAGACAACACTTGGAAAGGGAGAAAACAATAGCAAATGAAACAACTGACAAAAGATTAATTTCCAAAATATACAAGCAGCTCATATAACTCAATACCAGGAAAACAAACAACTCAATCAAACAGTGGGGAAAAAAGACCTAAACAGACATTTCTCCAAAGGAGACATACAGATGGCTACAAGCACACGAAAAGATGCTCAACATCGCTCATTATTAGAGAAATGCAAATCAAAACTACAATGAGATTTCACCTCAGTCAGAATGGCCATCGTCAAAAAGTCTACAAACAATAAATTCTGGAAAGGATGTGGAGAAAGGGGAAGGCTCTTGCACTGTTGATAGGAATGTGTATTGATACAGCCACTATGGAAGAGGGTATGGAGAGTCTTTAAAAAACTAGGACTAAAACCACCATATGACCCAGCAATCCCACTCCTAGGCATATATCCTGAGGAAACCAGAGTTGAAAAAGACACGTGTATCCCATGGTTCACTGCAGCACTATTTTCAATAGCTAGAACATGGAAGCAAGCTAGATGCCCATCGACAGATGAATGGATAAAGAAGTTGTGGTACATATACCCAATGGAATATTACTCAGCCATAAAAATGAACACATTTGAGTTAGTTCTGATGAGGTGGATGAACCAAGAACCTATTATACAGAGTGAAGTGAGTCAGAAAGAGAAAGATAAAAATTGTATTCTAACGCACACATATGGAATCTAGAAAAATGGTACTGAGGAATTTATTTACAGGGCAGCAATGGGGAAACAAACATAGAGAATAGACTTACAACATGGGGAGAGGGGAGGAGAGGGTGAGATGTATGGAAAGAGTAACATGGAAACTTACACTACCGTATGTAAAATAGATAGCCAACAGGAATGTGCTGTATGGCTCAGGAAACTCAAACAGGGGCTCTGTATCAACCTAGAGGGGTGGGATGGGGAGGGAGATGGGAGGGAGTTTTAAAGGGGAGGGGTATATGTATACCTATGGTTGATTCATGTTGAGGTATGACAGAAAACAACAAAACTTTGTAAAGCAATTATCCTTCAATTAAAAAAAAAGTCTTGACTGAGATTTTATTTTTATAATAAAAACAAAAATAAGTTTATTTTATCTTAACAGGATTTAAAATGTTTGCAACCATGTACTAGTTTGTATAATGAGTAAAGGATGAATAAGTGCTAATTTTCTTTGCACAATTTTTCTGAAGATAATCACATTATATAGTATCATTTATTTCGCATCTGATTCACAATGGAGTGAGAAAGAGGGTCCAAAAATATTTAGGCTTCATATTTTTTCTCAAGGCCCCTTTAATCCTGAGGTAGATTAAACCACACCCTATTTTTGGATACCTTTTCATTTTACTTGTATCTCTTTGCATGTACATAGAATTCAAGCTAGTTGGCCCAAAGTGGTAATCATCCCGTTTATCATGGTATTCATCCTTCTGGATATTTTGGTAGGAAATATCTCATAGGAAAGATAAGAAAAGACAAGGATATCTCATAGGAAATATCTCATAGGATATCTCATAGGAAAAGACAAGCCATTTTGCCCATCTAAGCTCACTCTTCACTTTTCATATGTATTAAATTTACTATTTCTTCCCAACTATTCTATTTTGAAGCTCCTATTGGATCAGCAGCATTAGTTTTCTTTTCTGCTGATCTTATATGTCGGTGGCTTTGTGTGGGATTGGCTGGGACTTTAGTATCACTTTTGTTTACTCCGTGAAATCTTGCGGTGTGTGCAGATTTATAGCTTCACTGTACAATTGATGTGCGTTGTAGACATCTGACAACCAGCCAGAGACTGGCTAGCCATTGGCTCAGTACCTGAGGTATGGTACTTTGGGGTGCAGCAGGAAGTGAGCTTTGAGCAGGGATGGATTTTATAGGTGGTAATACTAATATACTCATTAGTAAGTATTTTAACATTTTAAAGACTTCGGCTTCTCTGAATGGCCTTGTAACTACAGGGACTTGGGTAAAATACCCTACGATGATAAGTTGAATCGTAGAACTTGTGGTGGTTGGTTGTAACTGAATGAGATGTAAGTACTTGTTGCTGAGATGGCATCAAAGTGTGACATTTTAAAGGGTAACCAACTGAAAGGAAAACTTGTCTTCCTACTCACAGTACTTCTGACACGAACTGTCTGGAGTTAGTGTGGATCCCACAGCGTGAGAGCTCAGTCCCGCAAGACTGTCCCCTCCTATGGCTAATTCATGTTGATGCTTGACAGAAAGCAAGAAAATTCTGTAAAGCAATTATCCTTCCATTAAAAAAAGATAAAAAAAAAAGACTGTCCCCTCATTCAGAGGCCAATTTAGGCCTCCAGTGAAACTGAAAGTGAAGTCACTCAGTGGTGTCTTGACTCTTTGCGACCCCGTGGACTGTAGCCCACCTGGCTCTACTGCCCATGGGATTCTCCAGGTAAGAATACTGGAGTGGATTGCCATTTTCTTCTGCAGGGGATCTTCCCAATCCAGGGATCAAACCCAGGTCTCCCACATTGCAGGCAGATGCTTTAACCTCTGAGCCACCAGGAAAGTCCGCCTAAAACTGAGTTCCTTTACCGAGTTTATGATTAATCTGTTTGAAACTTTATTCCCTTTCTTGTCCCCTCTGACCTCAGTCCTATGCTAACTGAACCCTAGTCAACCAGAGTCGGATGACTAAAATTGCTCTTGTCAATAACAATGTTGAAGTACTCAAATTGCTATTGTAGACATCAACATTAATGTAAAAACTCAGGTTGTTTCTCCAGAGCAATATGAGCTCACAGACCCCTGAGCCATGGACCACACATGGCTAGAGAATCTTAAACTGGAGATATCCTGACCTCTGAAATTATGATTAAGAATTGTCACAAGATAATGTTTAAACACAGCTTCTTTATTCTTCCCTTTAAAAAACATCCCCAACCCGAAGATCGGGTTGGAGTAGATCTGGGGCTTGTCTTCCACTCCCTTGCTTGATGCCCTGCAAATACACTCTCACTTTCCTGCAGATACCTACTGTTAGGGTTTGGCTGCTGTGCTGCGGGCACAGAAACCCTTGTTTGGTGACACAAGTACTTCTAACTGACTGGCTATCAGTAAGCTGTCCCCACTACCCCCTCCTCAGGTTTCATAACTTGCTGGGATGACTCATGGAACTCAGGACAGTGCCTTACTTAACTATCCTCTTTGTGGTAAGGACGTAGCTAGGAAACCAGTGGAAACGAAAGAGATGCATGGGGCAACGTACATGGGAAAGAGATCTGGAGCTTCCATGCTCTCTGTGTGTGTATTACCCTGTCAGCACCTTGATGTGAATCCTGCTGCTTAGGGTTTTAGTGGAAGTTCAGTTAGATAGGTATGATTGATTATTAACCATTGGTGATTGAAGTCAATCTCCAGCCCCTTACCCCTCCGAGGAGGTGGGGGTGGGGTAGGCATGAAATTTCCAACTCTCTAATCACAGGGTTGGTTCCTCTGGCAACCAGTCTTTATCCTCCAAGAGTCACCTCATTAGCATAAACTCAGGTATGGTTGAAATTATTTTAGAAATAACAAAAAAGATGTTCCCATCTCTCACTCAGGAAATTACAACTTTTAGGAGCTCTGTTCTTCTGGGGACCAGGAGCAGAGTATCAGATGTGTCTTTCTTATTATGCAAGACAGTTATTCTAGGAAACTAATCTTGTATTAATTTAAAAATAAATTGTTGTTTAGTCACCAAGTTGTGTCCAACTCTTTTGAGATCCCATGGACTGTAGCCCCCTAGGCTCCTCTGTCCATGGGATTTATTTCCCAGGCAAGAATACTGGAGTGAGTTGCCATTTCTTTCTCCAAGGGATCTTCCTGACCTAGGGATCGAACCTACATCTCCTGCATTGGCAGGCAGATTCTTTACTGAGTCAACGTGGTGCTGGTGGTAAAGCACCTGCCTCACCATGCAGGAGACATAAGAGACACGGGTTCGAGCCCTGGGTTGGGAGAAGATCCCCTGGAGGATGGCATGGCAACCTACTCCTGTATTCCCGCCTGGAGAATCCATGGATGAAGGAGCCTGGCTGGCTACAGTCCACAGGATCGCAAAGAGTCAGACATGACTGAAGTGACTTAACGTGCATGCATATTTTTGTGTGCTTGTCTCCTAAGTAACTTTCTGGGAGTGGAATTTTTGGGTCAAAATGTTTCATTAAAAAAGGATTTGGGGACTTCCCTGGTAGTCCAGTGGTTAAGAATCCACCTGCCAATGCAAGGGACATGGGTTTGATCCCAGGTCTGGGAAGATCTCATATGCCTTGGGGCAACTAAAGCCATGCATCACAACCACTGAGGCCACACTTTGTAACTAAGGAAGCTTGTACACCTTGGAGCTTGTGTTTTGCAACAGGAGAAGCCTCTGCATGAGAAAGCCGTGCACTGCAACTAGAGAGTAGCTGGCATGCAACAACGAACTGGCACAGCCAAAAATAAATAAATAAGAAAAATCTTGATTTGTAGTAGATGGCCAGATGAAGACTGTACACTTCTACCAACAAGTTATGAAAATGTTCACTTTCCTCCACTTTTCCAACATGAGATATTATCAGCCTTTAGAGATGTGGGCCAATCTGATAAGTGAGACAGAGCTCTCCTTTTGTTTCATTTCTTTGTTTTGAGTAGAGGTGTTCTTTTTTTGCTAAATAAGTGCTGATTTTGTTAATAGGCTCAACCCTAGGTGAGACACTGGTGTGTATTACCTCCCTGGCAGCCAGGCCAGCCATGTAGCATAATTCTGACCAATGAGCTGACTAGTGTATTGGGGCTTTGGGAAGGCTTTTGCTTTTCCTGACAAGTGGGAAGCTGTATAACACTTACCAGGTCTATCTATGTATTCACCAGCTGCTGACCCACTTCCTTTTCCTTTTTTCCCTGCCTTGAATGTGGACACGATGCCTGGAGCTATGCCATTTGGGCAGCATAATGTAACAAGCATGAGGGTAAATAGCTCTGTTTAAGCCACAGCAAATGGCTTACTTTCATCTTGCAGCTGAAAGTATTCCTAAGTGATGTACTGGGTGGACCTGAACTTCGTTTTGTGCGCTAGTTGCACAGTGTATTTATTACTCTATGATGGTATTTGGTTTGTCTGTCTGGCTCCTGTCTACAGTGGGAGCTTCTTGAAAAAAGGGGCCACTTGACAATAACACTTCTGTATGGCAGAGAAGACACAGATTGAGTGTTCACTAAGTATGTTTGAAAGGAATGTGTGATATTATTTAATTACATATGCAAATTGTTTTTTAAATGNTTACTCTATGATGGTATTTGGTTTGTCTGTCTGGCTCCTGTCTACAGTGGGAGCTTCTTGAAAAAAGGGGCCACTTGACAATAACACTTCTGTATGGCAGAGAAGACACAGATTGAGTGTTCACTAAGTATGTTTGAAAGGAATGTGTGATATTATTTAATTACATATGCAAATTGTTTTTTAAATGGAGAGCTCAGGATGGATATTTACTTTTTCAGTAAATTTCAGGTAGATGGCTGCTCCAAGTCATCAAATGCTATGGCCTTTGTACTCCTTTATCAGTTTGAGAGATTCTCATTCCTAAAGCTGTGCTTCCTAACTTTTTTCATATCATGACTCACTCAGAATGTGATAATGTTTGTGGTAGAACACTGCACTGTAAACGAATGGAAGATTTCTTGCTGCAGAAGTAGG
>SJYA01007140.1:0-19237 GCA_006410615.1 Neotragus moschatus
CCAGTGGTCATGTATGGATATGAGAGTTGGACTGTGAAGAAAGCTGAGTGCTGAAGAATTGATGCTTTTGAACTGTGGTATTGGAGAAGACTCTTGAGAGTCCCTTGGACTGCAAGGAGATCCAACCAGTCCATCCTAAGGGAGATCAGTCCTGGGTGTTCACTGGAAGGACTGATGCTAAAGCTGAAACTCCAATACTTTGGCCACTTCATGCGAAGAGTTGACCCATTGGAAAAGACCCTGATGCTGGGAGGGATTGGGGGCAGGAGGAGAAGGGGACGACAGAGGATGAGATGGCTGGTTGGCATCACTGACTTGATCGACGTGATTTTGTGTGAACTCTGGGAGTTGGTGATGGACAGGGAGGCCTGGTGTGCTGTGATTCATGGGGTCGCAAAGTGTAGGACACGACTGAGTGACTGAACTGAACTGAACTGAACTGAGAGGCAGCAATGCAGAGTGTACACATTTCTTAAACGGTGGTATTATTGGGGGGTGATGGAAGTGTTCTGAAACTGGTTTGTGGTGCTGCTCAAACAGCTATGTAAGCATAATTTTAAAAATATTGAGTTGTATACTTAATATGGGTCAAGTTTATGGTATGCATAAAATAAACAGTAAAGGCGTTAAAAAAAGAAGATGAAGAATGGAGGAACGTGAGGTGAACCAACAATAAAAAAAAATAGCATCAGCAGAATCTGAACTTGGAAACGAAAGAGATATAAAAGTGTGTGGCAGAAGCAAAAAAAATCTAGGACTGAAAGATTGACAACAGGGATGATACTGATGGATCAGATTAATTGAGCAACTGTTATGTTCCAGACACTGTTATAGGTCTAATATGAATCTCTGCATGGTTTTTGTAGAGACCTTATTAGGTTGGGACTATTATTACCCATGGGATTCCCAGGTGGGTCAGTGGCAAAGAATCTGCCTTCCTGAAGATGCGGGTTTGATCCCTGGATAGGGAAGATCCCTTAGAGGATGAAATGGCCACCCGCTCCAGTAACCTTGACGGGAAAATCCCAAGGAGAGTGGAGCCTGCCGAACTACAGTACCAGGAGTTGCAAAGAGACAGACATGACTAAACACTGAGCCCATTATTATCCATGCTTTATGTATGAAAAAACCCTGCCGAGGCACAGAGAGATTAAGAGATTTTCTGGAAGTCACACAGTAAGTGGTGATCCGGTAACACTGTGCGTGACCAGAGGAAGGATCAAGTCCACAGGCCGCCCAGGGAATCCCTTGTAGTGCTTGGTAGCGCTTTTTTCCGCAGGCTGTCCACAGCGACCTTGGTCCGCACGGCGGGGAAGATGCACCCGGCTTCTTTCCTGGCTGTGGATTCCGGCCGGAGCCAATCTAGCCCCGCTTTGCCATTGCCTTCTGGAGGGATGCCCATTCAGATACTGATGATCTCTGCCTGAGATCATCAGAAATGCCAAACAGTAGGGCCAGGACAGCAGCCAGAGAGAAATTAAGAGCAGTGCGGACTCATTCACTCCTGAGAAGATATTTAAAAGGCAATTAACAGCTTCCTCCTGACAAGCAGCCAGAAATTGCCATGGAAAAGTTCACAGGGTGGAACACGGCTTCCTCTGGGCAGGAAGCAGGAAGCCATCTTCTATCTATCTCGTGCTAAGAAGTTTCACCTTGAGCAACTGGTTTTTCGTTGGTGACTAGTCCAACCTGGGTACTAGGCATCTGGAAGATGAACTGGAGAAGAATAAATACCAAGCTTCCATGTTTCTTCAGCAGAAATTTAACTTGTGCAAGGAATGAACAAGTGAGCATTGTCTGCCTGCTCACCCCAGGCAGTTTTGAGATGGCCGTGTAGCTGGACTCCAACACACGGTCCAGGTACATCTCTCCAGGGAGGGCATCGTGGTGTGGGCAGTGCCCAGAGGAGACCAGCTGACTCCCCAGAGGCCTTTTGTCCACTTGGGGCCCTTTCACTGCCGGCCCATCTTTCTGGGTGTCCTTTGCTGAGCACATCACCTTTCTGGGCAAACAATGAGAAGACTGCGGCAGATGGATGCCAAGGTCTCTTCAAGCTCAAAAGTTCTTTCCCAGTGTAGAGTCTGAAACAGACCAGCCTGTTAACTGGGGGGTGTCCTCGGTGCTCCAGTGCAGAAAAAAAATAACAATATAAAGCCTGACTCTTCCCCTCATGGTTAGAATAGTGTGTTGGTTTCCCGTGGCTGGCTGCTGTCACATATTACCACAAACTGGGAGGCTGGAGACAGACTTTTTCATTCCCAGCCACAGAGGCCACAAGTCCAAAATCATGATCTCCTCAGGGCCGGTTCCTTCTGCGAACTCTGGGAAAGAATGCGTTTCAGGCCTTTCTCCAGCCTCTGGGGCTGCTGCAGACCTTGGGGCTCCTTGGCTCAGAGGCACTTAAATGGAACCTTGGCCTCTGTCTTCACAGGGCTTCCCTGTGGTCCTCCCCTCTGCGCCTCAAACCTCCTGCTCCTTTTGCTCCTGGGAACACCTGTCATAGGATTTAGGATGCTCACTAAATCCAGGAGTCCATCTTGAGGTCTTTAACTACATCTGCAAAACCTCAAGGGGCCTCCCAGGTGTCTCAAGCGGTAAAGAATCCACCTGCAACTCAGAAGATGGAAGAGACGCAGGTTCGATCCCTGGGTGGGGAAGATCCCCTGGAGAAGGAAATGGCAACCCACCCCAGTATTCTTCCCTGGAGGGTCACAAAGAGTTGGACACAACTGAGCGCTCACGCATGCAATGACCTGATTTCCAAGTCAGGTCACACGCACAGGTACTGGGGCTTAGGCCTGGAGCATATCTTTTAGGGGTACAGAATCACTCTGCTAACAAATAGCTAACACTTGAAAGTGAAAGCGAAGTCACTCAGTCGTGTCCAACTCTGCGACCCCGTGGACTGTAGGCCACCAGGCTCCTGCATCCATGGGATTTCCCAGGCAAGAATATTGGAGTGGGTTGCCATTCCCTTCTCCAGGGAATCTTCCCGACCCAAGGATCAAACCCGGATCTCCTGTATTGCAGGAAGACGCTTTAACCTCTGAGCCACCAGGGAAGAAGTGAGATTTTATATGGACCCTATGTGTCTCCAGGGGCTTCTGATGCATAACCCCATTCATTCCATACCACACAAACTTTGGTGATGATGGTTCCTGCTCAGCTGAGTCTGACTCTTTGTGACCCCATGGACCGTAGACTGCCAGGCTCCTTTGTCCATGGGATTCTCCCGGCAAGAGTGCTGGAGTGGGGTGCCATTTTCCTTCTCTAGGGGATCTTCCCGACCCAGGGACTGAACTGGAGTCTCCTGCATCTCCTGCTTTGGCAGGCAGGTTCTTCATTACTGATCTACCTGGGACGCCAATAAAAACTCACACACATCGTATAAATGAGGTCACTAAGAGACTGACTAACCGGCCCATGTCACTCGGTGAGGAGGGGGACACCACCCTCCAAATCTGCCACTTTGTCATATGGGTTGTTTTAACCTGAGGGCAGTTTAGGCCTAGCAGACTCAGGGGAGTGTTTATTTTTAACCTCTCCCTTAAGTGCCTAAAATAAATTTAGATTGAGGGTTTCATCAGGAAGAGAGCTAATACCAAAGATAATTTTTTATATCAAAAAGTCTTATCCACATGGCATAGAAAACAGCGGTTCACCAAACATCTCATCTTCCTGAGATCTCCATGCCTTGCCTTTGAGACCCTGGGCCCTCGTCCCCTCCTCCTTAGCCCAGGGTGGTGTACAAGCCTCAGTCACCTGACTGCCAGGAGGAGTGCATGTCTTTGTGCGGCTTCTGTGCATAGAAGATGAAACTGGTCTGAGTTATGAGCCCAGCCAAAGAGCCTACAGGGACAGAAGGAAAAAGTTTTCCTCTCCGAAATCCACTATTCAGAAAGGCAGTAGAACGCTTCTAGAACACCCATGCAGACAAGGTCTCGATGCTGCCTCCCACAGAGACACAACAAGACAAAGCGCCAGTTTCACGTAGGCTCTAGGGAACATCAGATCTGATTTGTTTATTAGCAAACAACACAGGAGGCACTTAATATACACGTCTTGGTTACACAAACGTCTGCAATGCCACAGACTTTGTACTGGACGCTGAAGTAGAGATGTCAACAAGGCGGCAGTGGGATCTGGCAAAAAGCAGAAATGGCTTTCCAGGCGGAAAAGAATGACATTTTGCCATTTGCAGTAACCTGGGTGGACTTGGAGGGCGTTATGCTGAGTGAAATGAATCAGAGAGAGAAGGACAATGGCTATATGCCATCACTTATATGTGGAACCTAAAGACATACAACAAACCAGTGACCGTGACACAAAAGAAGCGGACTCACAGATACAGGGAAAAAACCAGTGGTTACCAGAGGGGACAGGGAAGGTGGGGAGTAGTACGGGGCTGGGGAACTAAGAGATACAAATTTAGGTATAAGACAAAGGATGTATAGTGCAACATGGTGAATGCAGCCAACATTTTACAATAACTATAAAGACTGTAAACTTTAAACATTGTGAATCACCATATTGTACACCTGTAGCTCATATTCTAGGCAAGAACACTCGGGTGGGTTCGCATTTCCTTCCCCAGGGGATCTTCGCAACCCAGCGATCAAACTCAGGTCTCCTGCATTGCAGGCAGATTCTTTACCATCTGAGCCACCAGGGAAGCCTGCTGTATAGCAACTATACTTCAATAAAGAATAAATTTTAAAAAAAAGAGAAAAGAAATGACTCGACATAGACCTAATTCTTTGAGAGTCCCCTGGACTCCCAATCCTAAAGGAATTGGAATTCAGGAATCAGTCCTAAATATTCATTGGAAGGACTGATACTGAAGCTCCGATACTTTGGCCATCTGATGCAAAGAACTGACTCACAGGAAAAGACCCTTATGCTGGGAAAGATTGAAGGCAAGGAGGAGAAGGGGACGACAGAGGATGAGATGGTTGGATGGGATCACCGACATGATGGACATGAGTTTGAGCAAGCTCCAAGAGTTGGTGATGGACAGGGAAGCCTGGTATGCTGCAGACCATGGGGTCGCAAAGACATGGTTTCGACCCCTGGGTTGGGAAGATCCCCTGGAGAAGGGCATGGCAAGCCACTCCAGGATTCTTGCCTGGAGAATCCCATGGACAGAGAAGCCTGGTGAGCTACCGTCCATGGGATTGCAAAGAGTGGAACAGAACTGAGTGACTAACACTGGCTAATACTAACAAAAGGGATTAATTTGAACTAAAGGCACGTGAGACGAAGCAGATCCAAGCAAAGTTCTCTGCCTTCCTCTCTTTGCTTACAAGTATATACTAGATGTTTCTTAACTATTCAAAGTCATGGATGGTTAGGTTAGTTTGGAAAAAGGAAAGGCTAAAGGTAAAACCAAATCATAGTTAATAACTTTAGTTGCTTCATTTTCACCTGAACTGCTGGTAAGTAATAATAATCACAATAGAGGTGCTGACTGACTTCATTTCTTTCTCCTTTCCACTTCCCTTTCTACTGGGACTAGAAACAGGTGATCAAGAGACGATGACTCAGCACAAGAAACAATAGCTCTGCTTATTCTACAAGTTGGAAAAGGCAGGCCTGGTTAACCGGGTGTTGATGGAGAAAACGGGATCGCTACCTTGAATGCCAAGCATACCCTGACCCCGCTGTGACGTGAAACAGATTCTGTAAGGGGATGCAAATAGATTGTCATTACTCACTGACTAGCTTCCGTTGGCAGGGAAGTTTCCCCAGGGGAAGAAAAATGATTCTAAACTATGACTCACACTCATACTTTAAGAATCTTAATAATCATATCAAAAAGTCTCCTGAGTTTTCCCACGTCTGTGCGTTTAGCTTCCCCGCAGTCTTGCAAGTGGACAAAGAATACATATGATGATCTTACGTTCATTTACTACCTTGTGTCTATTATATCCAAATATATTATTTGACAATCACTTCCCCCTTTGATGAATGGATTGTGTTGCTTGATACTTTGCCCAAATTGCTCTGCCAGTGACACTGTATGTACACTTGTCCCCTTTAAATATTTCTGAAAGTGGTAATGGGCGCCCCCAAGGCCCAAAGCACTTAGAAGATCCTTTTTGCTGTTGTTCAGTCCCTAAGTCCTGCCTGACTCTTTTCGATCCTCTAGGCTGCAGCATCCCAGGCTCTACTTTACCCCCCAAATAGGACTGCCAAGATTAACTAAAATATCAAGTTCCTTTGCTTTAAGCAGGGATTTAGAAACAGTGATAACAGTGCCTATCTGCTACAATCAGAAGCTCTATCTTTCAACAGCAAACAATGGGAAAACAAGTTCATTGTTATGTAATAAATGCAGTTTGGTAGACAAAAATCATATGAAATGTGGAACCCAGTAGGGGATTAATAAAGATATCCAGGTAAGTTTAAAAATGCAAATAAATAAGCGGCATTCTTTCTGAGAGGAAAAAAAAAAAAAGCAACTGATGCATGTGAGTTTCACTGTGGTGGGGTAGGGGGGCAGTTGGTAATGGTACAGGTCATCTACCTACTGGAGAATTTTTTATCCAGCCTGCTTTGGGTGCTGAGCACTGTCCCAGCTACCAGGGAAATAGAAGAAAGGGAGGAACACAGAACAGGATCGTGTCCTCAGGGGGTTGCCAATCTAGATGGGGAATTTTTAAACTATGTAACTATTTGTATATATGTAACAGATATGATTTTACATAGATGTACAAGTGTGTATATTCTTCAGTCCACTTAATAAGCTGTCTAACGCAATGAAAAGGAAAATTGAAAAAAGCTTAAGAGAATTTTCCAGATAAGATTGAGTCTAAGAATTTTAAATGGCTTTAAACCAAATGCTATTCTGACAACTTTTACTCTCACTGCTATCTTTAGACACAAGACACATGGGCAAACACTGAGATTTGCATATTCAAGGCAGCCTGTCTGGATATGTGTAGTCATTGACCTAATGGCTGTGCTATAATTTCTCCGAGTATACCCTATAGCTCGTCATCCCTTGAGGGGAAAAAAAAATGAGGATGGGGAGGGAGGCATGATCAACTTAACTGGGAAATCATTGAATATTTTCTCTCCATCTTAGAGATTCATGACAAATCCATATCCGAAAACCCCTAGGTGAAGTATTGCATCAAATAACCTAGTATAATTTATGAACACCAGACTTTCCCAAACTTGCCTCCTCACGGATAGAATTCCTTGTGTAGCACCTATTTATTGGCATGCCAGGAGATTCTCTCAGAAATACTGCAGAAATAGATAACAAACATGTATCTACTGCTCTTAAAAGAAGATCTGTAGCCCGCTTGTACTGTTGATCCCAGAGACATCTTCCAGAGATTGAACTGTCATATCCTGCCGTGTGCATTTGCAGAAACTAATGTTTATATTATTGAAGAAAACTGTGACGATTGAACCTCAGAGTAAGTAGGTGTGTAAGAGGGAATAACCTGCAGTGTGAAAAGGTTATGAGGAAATGCAAAAGGGAAAAATAAACAGATTTTATACACAGCAGCCAGTCTGTTGTTAAAGAGGCTTTATGATCTGCTTGGTTTTCCTTATTCCTTTCTTCTCGACACAAACATGGTCCAATTGTTTTAGTCCATTCTTTCATGAGAGATTTGTTGGTTTCCAGTTGCAGATGACTCCTTCAGAGAAAGCAGCACATGTGGTCAGCGAAAGGAAGCCTTTCAACTACAAAACAAGGGCCCACAGAGAGGCACGGGGAGCTCTGCAGCTTGATAAGGATACAGTCATAGATCGATAGAGTAAGCCAAAATAACCGTATTTCCACGATGTTAGTTCTACAGAGAGTGAGTACGACTTTGGCCTTTTGCTCTTCGATAAGGCCTTCGTAGCACAAGAAAAATCACTGAAAAATAAATCTCCTTCTCATCGGGCCCCAGGTTTCAGCTTTGCAACATGAGTAAGCGCTAGAGTTCTAGTGGAGAGCACGGGGCCTGCAGTTAACAGCACTGAATCTTGCACTTAAAAGTTTGCTGAGAAGGTGGGTCTTATATGAAGCATTCTTATCCTCCCGAATGACTAAAAATAATAAAATATAAAGAGGCAGGAGAAAGCATTTGGAGGTGACAGATATGTTTATGGCATAGATTATGATGACGGTTTCATGGGCGTATCCTTTCCTCCAAATTCATCAAATCGTATATATTCATTACTTCCAGTGTTCTAGGTATCAAGCATATCTCAATAAAGCAGCTTAAAAAAGGAAATAGGTTGATGCAAAAAGAGAGGGTATGCACCAAATATATATCTTTATACATAAAAATAACTAAATTTTGTGGGTATAATATATATATTCGCCATTGGCCTTCCCAGGTGGCTCAGAGGTTAAAAATCTGCCTGCCAATGCAGGAGACACAGGAGACGCAGGCTGGATCCTCGGGTTGGGAAGATCCCCTGGAGAAGGAAATGGCAACCCCTCCAAAATTCTTGCTTGGGAAATCCCATGGACAGAGGAGCCTGACAGACCGTAGGCCCTAAGATCCCAAAGAAGCGGATTCAGCTTCGCAACTGAGCACAGGTGTCTTCTCCATTACGCATACAGTTGATCTGCTTGAAAACGCCAGTGTGTCTCACAGTTCCACCCTTCCTGCCCCTGACCTATCAACAGTTCAGTACATTTAGCAAATTCTCTCCACTACAAAGATTTGCGTGTTTACAGTTACTGTTACTATGAGTAGTGTTCATTGTGGTCTTAAATGTGGTAACACAAGTAATGCATTTGTAACAGCATCTGGCCCGTGTAAAGATCCCCTGCGTGCTGGCTGTACTTACAACTTGCCAGCAACTTGAAATTCAATTCCCCTTTCACTCCTCGCAACGTTATCGAGTAGACAGTACTGTTCTTCCCATTTTATGGATGAGAAAACTGAAGATCAGCGACACAAAACAGCTTGAAGCAAAAAGCAACCAGATCCTCAGAATTATTTTATGCATGATCCAAGGTCAATTTAAATACGTATTCTCTTATAACTTGTTAAACTCCAACTGTTACAATGAGAAAAATTAAGAACAAAGAAGTTCAGCAGCTCCTTCGAGATTATATGGAGTTAAAAGTGGAGCCTGGCGTGATGGCCAGTTTTCTGTGATAATGTGGTTAGTGATTCAAGCTAAGACCAATTTAACTGTTGTTGGGAAGTTCCTTCCTCGATATGAATAAGGGCCATCAACAGTTGACTTTAAGTCGGGGAGACCGTCCTAGTCTGGCTGGGCCGAATTGTACTAACTGAAAGTCCCGAAGAGCAGGTATCATAGCCCTCAAGGAAGAAGAAAGTCGATATAGGGCTACAGCATCAGCTCACTCCTGGCAGTGCCAGCCTGCCCTTCCCAGGGGCCCCCCCTGTAACTTTTGGAATTGCCAAGCCAGCCCCCACAATCACATAAGACGATTCCTTACAACGAATCTCCAAATGTGTATCTCCTGCTGGTTCTGTTTCTCTAGTTGAAACACTTGGATTAAGACCCAAATTTCTGTGTCCAGAGACAGAGTTCAGCTCTGAACTATTAGCATCATGGTAACCGTCAAAACTCAGCTTATCTCGGTCAAGGAGGTCTTGGCCTATGGACTTAATTATGAGGGCTTCCCTGGTGGCTCAGTGGTAAAGAATCCACCTGCCAATGCAGGAGACATGGGTTTGATCCCTGGGTCAGGAAGACCCCCTGCAGAGGAAAGTGGCAACGCACTCCAGTATTCTTGCCTGGAAAATTCCATGGACAGTGGAGCCTGGGGGGCTTCAGTTCATGGTGTTGCAAAGTCGGACACAATTGAGTGCACACGCCACTGTCAACCGTTAAAACTCAGCTCGTCTTGGTCAAAGAGGTCTTGGTTTTATCAGAACCCTACTGGTTTCATTAAGCAGCTTTAACGAGACCCACCAGGAGTAAATAATACAACCGTTCTTTAACCTGTAGAAATGCTACCTTTCTTGTCCTAGTAATAGTACGCAAATAGGAATAGTAAATTAACTTCTACTAAGGAAGTTCCACTTTCCAGCAAATGATCAAGATCTTTGAAGTCATAATCTTATTTCATGGAGATAGAGAGGTTGGATCCTACTCAACACAAGGACGAATTTTCTAAGCATAAAATCAACCTGGGCTGATTTGAGAGGTGGGAAGCTTTCCATCTGTCAAGGTCTGGAAACTCAGATTCAAGACATTTTGCAAGTTAGGGAGGGAATCTGGCATTGAATGGTAGCTAAAGATGACAAACTGTAAGCTCCCTTATTCCAGAAACTCTGTCCTCTGGCCATTTACATACTAAGCCTGCATAACATTATTTTTAAATTGGTGATAAAACTGTCCTCAAAGACTGAGTATGTGCAGGCTTGAATTTCTGGCAAAATTAAATCAGTGAACCTTATCTCTACTTTTGTGGCCTCCCCCAATAATGGTGTCTGCAAAGATCCATAAACAGGCACTAAACAAAAATGCAAATTAAACCAGCGTCAGTTCTCAGTTATCCACATTGATAGATAGAGCAAAGGGACAGATAATCGAAATCAGCAATTTTTTTTTACATTTGATTTTTAAATCCTGCTCTCTACTGCTCCGTGATTAAGAGGTGACTTTTGCTAAAAAAAGAAAAAAATCCACTGCCTTGGTAGAATTTTGCTTCCCTTATTTTTATGTTTTTAATGTTTGAATAGAAATATTGTTACTTTACAATGTGCCGATCTCTGCTGTACAGCAAAGTGATTCAGTCATAGACATATAGACATGCTTTTTGTATATCCCTTTCCGTTACGGCCTCTATATAGTTCCCTGTGCTACACATTAGAACCTTGTTTTTTATCCATTCTAAATGTAACAGTTTACAACTTCAAACCCCAGGCCCAGCCCTCTCCTTCCCCTCAATTTCCCTGGAGACTGCAAGTCTGTTCTCTATACCCGTGGAGTGGGTGAGTGTCAGTCGTTCAGTCGAGTCCAACTCTTTGCAACCCCATGGACTATATCCCTCCAGGCCCCTCTGTCCATGGGATTCTCCAGGCAAGAATACTGGAGTGGGTTGCCTTTTCCTCCTCCAGGGGATCGTCCTGACCTAGGGATCAAACCTGAGTCTGCTGCATCGCAGGCCGAGTCTCCCACCTTGCTCCTCTATCCCTGGGAATCTCTGAGCAAGGATGCTGGAGTGGGTGGCCATTCCTTCCCCACTGTGTCTGTGAGTCTGTTTCTATTTTGTGGACAGGCTCATCTGTGCCATATTTTGGATTTCGCATGTGAAGGGCGTCATCTATTTGTCTTTCTGACTCCCTTAGTGTGATAATCCTTGGTTGCACCCATGTCACTGCCAGTGGCATTATTTCATTCTTTTGTGACTAATATTCCGTTGTATATATCTACCGTATCTTCTCTATCCACTCATCTCTTGATGAGCACTTAGGCTGTTTCCATGTTTTGGCTGTTTTAAAACAGCACCACTATGACCCAGGCATCTACCCCACATCTCTTATGTCTCCTGCATCGGCAGGCGGGTTCCTTTTTTTAAGTCGAAGGATCATTGCTTTACAGTATTTTGTGGTGTTCTGACATACATCAACAAGAATCAGCCCTGGGTACACCCTCCCTCCTGAACTGCCCTCCCATCTCCCTTCCCATTCTGCCCTTCTAGATGGTCACAGAGTCCCTGTTTGAAGTCCCTGAGTCACACAGCAAATTCCCATTGGCTATCTATTTTACAAGTGGTATTGTAAATTTCCATGTTACTCTCTCCATATACGTTACCCTCTCCCCCTGCCCCTCCCACTGTGTCCACAGGTCTGGTCTCTATGTCTGTTTCTCCATTGCTGCCCTGAAAATAATTTCATCAGTACCATTTTTCTAGATTCCATATATATGTGTTAGTATATGATATTTTTCTTTCTCTTTCTGACTTACTTAACTCTATGCAATAGGCTCTAGGTTCGTTCACTTCATTAGAACCGACTCAAACGCATCCCTGTTTATGGCTGCATAGTATTCCACTCTATATGTGTACCCCGGCTTCTTTATCCATTACCACCACCTGGGAAGCCCAGTATATGGATTAGCAAACCTAAATTGTGCAGCTTCTCACTTTGTCAGTGATAAGACACCTTACATTCTAAATACAGCTCACACCGAACCTATTCACAGGGGAAGATTTTTCTTCTTACCTTGTCCCTGAAACTTTGCCTTTGCTCCCTTGACATGGTTAGGCTGCAGGACAGTCAGTTTCTAGATGGTCTATGCCAGAAGGCTAGAGAGTGAAGGCACAGTGACCTTAGAGGTCGCTTCAAAGGATTTTGAGGAATTGAAGATAAAGTAGGAATTCATTGCATTCATTTCCTGCGTTTCGAACCGTGGCTCAGCAAAGAGAGAAAAAGCTCACCTTCATTTCTGTTTTATTTCAATAAATAATTAAAACAACATAAACCAGTTCAAGACAGAATGAAATGCTGTGTCCTGGACTAGGAAGTGGAAGGCAGAGATGCTCATCCAAGTCTGCCAGTAATTACCTGAGACAGTAGGCAAATCACTCGACTTCTCTGTTTCCCAGGTTCTGTATCATAGCAATAGCTACTACTTGTGGAAGGCTTCTTAAGATGTCTTGGTCACTTTTTGAAAATTGCTTTTGCAATTTAACTCAACAACCTTATAAGTGAGGTGGGGTGAGCAGCCCGATTTTACAGATGACGAAAGAAAGGCATGGAGAGTAATGTGTCCCAGGCAGGCGCAAGTCGTGAGGACAAATCAGACTCCAGCCCACATGCTTAACCACCATGCTGCGCTGCCTCTCTGTCAGAAAATGTGAGAGTTAAGCTAGGTGTTCTCTCCGGATCCTTCAGCTCTTATGTTCTGTGATTCTACAACAGGGCAAAATCTCTATTAAATTGCTATTAAATAAACAGTTGGAAAGGGCTAGCCTCAGAGGGGACGTCCATCTCCAGAAATATGTCTCCTTCAAAACCCAGATGGAATATTACGTCCTCTGCCCCCGAGGCGCGTGGCACAGTGCAGCCTCTGCGAGGCTAAGCACTGCTCTCGGTCTCAGCGGTGGCTCTCATCACACCGCATGCACTATCATCAGCTTGTCCTTCTTACCTATTTGGCTGCTAACTCTTCCAGATCAAGACTGCCCAATGCACGTACATGTTCTTGCCACTTCCTGAGCTGACAGACATTAGGAGCTTTACTCTAGAGGAACAGGAGGTGGGGGGAAATCCAGAAATCTAAAATGATCCGCAGGTGGTGACACCACGTGTCTTTGGACGAATCAGAAGCCTGAGGTCTGTTTACTCCCCCTGAGAAATCAAAGACTCCGATTTCGATAAGGACTTGCCCTGCTCTGTCTTTTCCACGTGTAGGGGAAGCAACTACTACATAAAATACCTAACAGATAGATTTTTGGGGGGGGTTGGGAGGTAGAGAGGGAGGAACAATATACAAGTGAACAATGGCCAGAGGCTATAGAGAACTCACCCACAACCTGAAGCAACATGCCTGGGAACCCAACCCTTCTCTACAATGAACAAGCCAAGAAGTCAGCTTGCTACAAGCCAGACCTGAGGGAAGCCTGACTGCTCCTTCTAGTGACGATCCAAGAAAGCGAAACAGTAACTTCTGGAACAATCAGTTTAAACTGGCCAGGACTCAATTAAAACTGACCACTTGTTTGCTGATTACATTTCGTCCCCACGTCCAACTTAGGATCCACCATGAGAAAGCCAAACAGGCACCCCCAACCAACTTGGGACGACCACCTCCAGCTTCCCCAGGGCACGCGCCTATAATCCGGGCTGACAGGAAACCTTCCCATTTTCCACTAGAAAGCTTTCCCACTGCTCTGCTTGCCTTTGAGCCCCTACCAGAACTCAGGTGCTGGTGACTGATTCCGTTACTGGAGCAGGCTTTGAATCAACAGCCTTTGCTTTTCTCATTTGGCTGATATATAGATACATTGGGTTGGCTGAATAGTTGGCAACCCACTCCAGTGTTCTTGCCTGGAGAATCCCAGGGATGGGGGAGCCTGGTGGGCTGCCATCTATGGGATCACACAGAGTCAGACACGACTGAAGCGACTTAGCAGCAGCAGCAGCAGCATAACAAATAATGGAAAAACCTGAATCCACTTTTGGGCTGACCATATACAGATATACACTGGTGGTTTAGTCACGAGGTTGTGTCCAACTTTTTGCAACTCCATGGACTGTAGCCCACCAGGCTGCTTTGTCCTTGGGACTTTTCTGGGCAGGAATACTGGAGGGGGTTGCCATTTCCTTCTCCAGGAGATCTTCCCCACCCAGGGATTGAACCTGGGGCTCTTGCATTGTGGGTGGATTCTTTACCAACTGAGTCACCAGGGAAGCTCATATATATACATACATGTAAACACACCCACGTATCTGTAACACATATAATTTTATCCACATATATATATGTGGATATATAGCCCATATAACCAATGAGCTATTGTTTGTCTAATATCTGTCCTTAAACATATTCTCTAGAAAACTTTAAATTTCCTTTTAAAGTGCACTTTCATACTTCAATCTTAAATAGTGATAAACTAGTAATTTTCTAATCAGTACTAAATGTTTGTTAAGTGAAATCTCTTGACTCAGTTACCACCTGAAAACATGTCACATACTGCCAATTATTTAGTGTACGTAGCTTAGCTGAGTACACACTGAGGTCAGGGGTAAAGAGTCTTGGATTCTCGCCTGCTGAATTCCTACAATTCCAAACTAGTAGGGTGACGGGGAAGCTGACATTCCAGGGTGCCTATGAAAACACGAGGCAAAAGCGAATGCTCAATGAATACCTGTATATTCTAACAAACACAAAATAACAGGAAGTTACGAAAAACCTGCAGCATCAGAATGAAGTTCCTTGAATTCGTTCAACTCTACATTATGGAGCCCACCATTGGTCAACTATACAGCAGCCAGGAAATGTTCATTTATAGGAAGTAAAGTGCTGACAATGAAAAGCTATTTAAACCACATCAGATGAATCACATGATATCATGTACAAGGAAGGCTTTAAGCAGGAGGACCAGCCTGCGGGTCATTTACAACCAAACTGTCATTACCGGTAACGTTTGTTCAATGCTTACTTAAGGTGTTTTTGAATGTCGCTTAGAATCAAAGCAAATAAAGAAAAAATATGCATCAGATGACAAAACAGTCCTAAATCCATCCTTGGACATTTTCCAGAAAAGACTGGATCTCTTTCAAAAGCCTTAAATGGCCCCTAACAGTAAGAAATCTGAAACACAGAAATTGCGTACATATATTATAGGTGTACACATGTAATTATTTTTTAACAATGTTCATGATAATGTGGGTCAGCTTACTTTAGAAAAATAGCATAATTATGGTAGTTTCTCTGTGCTCAGTTGCTCCATTGTGTCCAACTCTTTGTGATCTCACGGATTATAGCTCACCAGGCTCCTCTCTCCATGGAATTTTCCTGGCGAAAATACCGGAGTGGACAGCCATTCCCTTCTCCAGTGGATCTTCCCGGCCTAGGGACCAAACCCACGTCTCTGCATCGGCAGGCAGGTTCTTTCCCGCTGCACCTGTGGTAGTTTGCTGGTACGTTATTTCATAAGTAACTGCACAGATTGATGAATCAACCGAGATGCATTTAAACGACAGGCAAGACTGCTCAGTTTTCTCTTGGGGGAACATAGATGCAGAACTACAAAGACAGAAGCAACCAGGGGCACGGATTCCTAATTCATTGACTCAGAGAAGACTGCCAGGCCACTAGAAACTGAAACAAAAAGGGTGATGCTATAGACAGTGCCCCGGGGGGAGGAAGAGAAGAAGTTCTATTCTGCAGAGAGGAAGAAACTGCCTTGGCAATTTCCAAAGCAAGAAGCTGGAGTACCAGGGTGAGACAGACAGAAAGCCGGGCCAGAGGCTGTCTCTGTTCATGCAGCCTGCATGCAGGTGGGCATGCACGCCACGTCCCTCTCCATGAACATGGCCCACCAGGACGTGGGAAAGCAGGCAGGGGTGGCTCAGGACCCTCTGCTCCAGGCACTCCTCACCAATATTCTCAGTTCTTCAAACACAAGGGATATCTTTCTGCTTCTAAAGAAGAGACACCGGTACACCATCTCATGAAATCTTCGTTTTGCCCTACCAATACCCATGGTCTCTTATATTTCCTGCAGGCTGATTTTCTATCTAGCAATGCAGGTGCCTAGGGACGGGGGAGCCTGGTGGGCTGCTGTCTATGGGGTTGCACAGAGTCAGACACGACTGAAGCAACTCAGCAGCAGCAGCAGCAGGTGCCGTCTCTCATACGTCTTCCTGCACGAAGATGCTGTCTCCACCGCCAAGTTTTCTCTGGCTTGCCCATTCAAACAAAGCTGATGGTTTATTCCTCCCCACCCCACCCCATATTTTGCCATGCCTCTTTGCCTTCTCTCCCCCCTTATCCCATCTTTCTTCCCCTTTCATTAAACGCCTTCACCCTCATGTGCAGAAGTAAGCAATAAACACGACTTTCAGATGTCCATAGAGGGCTTGATTCCCCCAGTGGAAATCTTTGCTCTTTCTCCAGAGGGATTTCATAAGACAGACATTTCCTGTCAGTGGCCCCTTCTATGGCCGAGATTATTTAGAAATAAACCTTCCAGAGCTCCCATGTCATGCACTTCTCTGTAAAATTTGGGCTAGGTAATAATAACAATAGTGGGGGCTCCTTCTCACATTAACATCCTCTTATTATATGTTCATCCAGGTTACTAAATAGGATTTGCTCTCATTTTGAAAAGCAAAACAAAGAAGTTAAAAATGAAGATGCAGCCACACCGGGGAAATGAGGGTGTTTCACGTTAAGAAGAGAGGTACGCGCGTGTGCTCTGTGGCTAAGTCGTGTTCAGCTCTTTGCAACTCCACTGACCGAAGCGCGCAGGCTTCTCTGTCCATGGGCAAGAATACTGGAGTGGGTTGCTATGCCCTTTTCCGGGGGATCTTCCTGACGCAGGGATCGAGCCTGAATTAAACAGTTCAGGATATTGTAAGACAGAGCATGAATATCAACATCAAGTACGATTAAGTACTCAAAACCTAGCAAGGTAAGAAGTGAAAAAAGCATTATGAACACCTTCAAGTCAGTCAAATATATATATATATATATGCTGCTGCTAAGTCACTTCAGTCGTGTCCGACTCTGTGTGACCCCATAGACAGCAGCCCACCAGGCTCCCCCGTCCCTGGGATTCTCCAGGGAAGAACACTGGAGTGGGTTGCCATGTCCTTCTCCAATGTATGAAAGTGAAAAGTGAAAGTGAAGTCGCTCAGTTGTGTCCGACCCTTAGCGACCCCATGGACTGCAGCCCACCAGGCTCCTCTGCCCATGGGATTTTCCAGACAAGAGTACTGGAGTGAGGTGCCATTGCCTTCTCCGATATATATATATATATATGAAATTAGAAGTCTATACATAGACTATCTATACATTGATGGCATAATCAGTAATCAGTGCTGTATTTACAATGCCTCATTGTCACACAGCGCCATAACTAATATAACGTGCCTCTCACTCGTACTGATGTAATTTCTAGCTGACGCAACATGAAAATACCCCAGTACCTCACTCTCCAAGGGGCGCCCCTGGAATGGGCTCCTTTGGAGGGCCACTGGTCACATGATCACTGGCATCCCTGTATCCCTCAACGGGTACAGTCACGGCTTTGGGCAAGATGAGAGCACAATAAATATTTGCTAATAACTAAAGGAGAGACCGTGATGATCTCATAAACAAGTTGAGGAGAGAAGGAAGAATTCTCAAACGACGCTCTGCAGGACTTTTTGCCTCAGCAGCATGCATGCAAATAAAGCGCTAACCTCCACCAAGAAATTAAAGCCCCATTAAAAAAAAATCAAATGGGATCCCTTTTTTATTGGAAAGACTTGCATTTAGATCTATGGTCTGTTAATGTGTGAAAGCTGGTCTGTCATCAGTAGCCAGATCCTAAAATTACAGAAAACTCCCTGAATTACACAGAAAAGGCAAAAGTCGTCAACTTGCTGAAAATAAAAGCATTTTCCTTTTCATACTATAGTTCAGATGATTTCGGCTTTCAAAGCAACTTCGTCTTTCACGCTAAGAACACAAACAAACCCTCGAGCCCTCTCTGCTCATGCTGTGCATTGTTTCTCATGTTAAAAGAGGTTTTAAAAGTCCTGCCTTGATTTATCTCCTCATTTATTATAAGGCTACGTTGTTTAAAGGTAACACGTATGTGTTTACAGAGGATCGGCCAAGGTAACAGAGCTGGGTTACATGGAATTCAGTCCACAATTCAAGTTGAAAACTTATCATTGTCTTTGAATGGCAACTGAAAGTAGAAAATACAAAACCACCAACTCAGTCAGGGAGCAGGACGGGGAGGAGGGGAATTAGCAAATCTCTGAAAAATAAAGCCGCATAATCTGCTATATTTCAGGCTGCCTTTATCCCCCAAATCCCCCATCTTTGTTTAAGCTACAAACGGACTCTATAAAAATCAGCTCACTGGCCTCCCCTATTATACACCTCCCTGCACAAATCAAATGAAGCTTTGCCTGAAAAGCTGATAAAAAAAAAAAAATACACTACCACAGACACATGAGCAAGCTGATGCATTTAAAAAGTGGTTTTCGTTCCTAATTCTTTCCCTTCTCTGCAGGGACTAGGTCATCTTTCTAAGGAGCACACACAGCTCTGGCACGGAGCACACTTGGCCTCGCATTTGTTTTCAATAGGGATTTTCTCAGATCACCACTGCACAAAGTGTTTCATCATTAGCATCGATTTTGAACACCTGGGGAGGAAAGTGANTAATTCTTTCCCTTCTCTGCAGGGACTAGGTCATCTTTCTAAGGAGCACACACAGCTCTGGCACGGAGCACACTTGGCCTCGCATTTGTTTTCAATAGGGATTTTCTCAGATCACCACTGCACAAAGTGTTTCATCATTAGCATCGATTTTGAACACCTGGGGAGGAAAGTGAACAGTGGTTAGTGTAACTGTTTAATACCAGAGCATAACCAAGACTATCTTCTAATATTTGCTCTCCTGATCGAGTTTTTTCCTGGAGAAACAAATTCCTCTTGGGCTGAAAACCACGCTGGCAAGGTATCATCCAAGTACTTGAGGTCGAGGCTGTTTTATTTTCGCTTTTTTTTTTTTTGCTGTTTATAATGAATTCCAATTTCTGAACAGCAACATTGGAATGTAACAGATCCT
>SJYA01007142.1:0-19110 GCA_006410615.1 Neotragus moschatus
TTCATTTAAAAGACACCCAGCATGCCTCCTTTTAAAAGATAAATTGCTTAAAATATGACCTTTGTGTTCTAAAACAGCTTTTATCTGTGCAAACAAAATATTGGAAATGCAGAGAAAGCCTTTTATGTGGAGACATTTGCTACAGACTGGCATAGGCAGGGATGCTGTTTAGTCACTCAGACATGTCCAACTCTTTGAGACCCCATAGACTGTAGCCCTCCAGGCTCTTCTGTCTGTGGGATTCTCCAGGCAAGAATACTGGCGTGGACTGGAATTTCCTTCTCCAATAGCCAGGGTAGATGACCTTTTAATTGACGGCATACCAGGCTCTCAAAAATCAAGTTGAAAGTTAATTTGTCAAGTAATGTTCCTTTAAAAAGATGAAATGGAGAAGGAGTTGGCAACCTGCTCCAGTATTCTTACCTGGAAAATTCCATGGACAGAGGAGCCTGGCGGGCTACAGTCCATAGAGTCGAAAGGAGCTGGACATGACTTAGTGACTGAGCATTCAAAGAGTTGGAAGTCATGATTTCTTTATTTCTAATAACAATATTATTGTTGTCCAGTGGCTNTTCTTACCTGGAAAATTCCATGGACAGAGGAGCCTGGCGGGCTACAGTCCATAGAGTCGAAAGGAGCTGGACATGACTTAGTGACTGAGCATTCAAAGAGTTGGAAGTCATGATTTCTTTATTTCTAATAACAATATTATTGTTGTCCAGTGGCTAAGTTGTGCCCATTCTGGCTCTTCACAGTCCCATGAACTGCAGCATACCAGGCTTCACTGTCCTTCACTGTCTCCCAGCTGTGCTGTGCTTAGTTGTTCTGTAATGTCCAAGTCTTTGTGATCCCACGGGCTATAGCCCTCCAGGCTCCTCTATCCATGGGATTCTCCAGCAAAAATACTGGAGTGGGTTGCCATTTCCTTCTCCATGGGGTCTTCCCAACCCAGGGATCGAACTCAGGTCTCCCATATTGCAGGTGGATTCTTTACCATCTGAACCACTAGGGAAGCACTGTCACCCAGAGTTTGCTCAGACTCATGTCCATTGAGTCCATGATGCTATCTAACCATCTCATCCTCTGTTGCCCCCTTTTCCTCTTGCTCTCAATCTTTCCTACCATTGGGGTCTTTTCCAATGAGGTTGCTCTTCGCATCAGGTGGCCAAAGTATTGGAGTTTCAGCTTCAGCATCAGTCCTTCCAATGAATATTTAGGGCTTATTTCCTTTAGGATTGATTGATTTGGGGTATACTTTTTTTGCAAAGTATTTGGTCCCTCTTTTAAGACTGCCTCTCATTCTTGGTGGCTCAGATCGTAAAGCATTTGCCCAGAATGCAGGAGACTTGGGTTCAATCCCTGTGTCAGGGAGATGCCCTGGAGAAGGAAATGGTAACCACACCAGTGCTCTTGCCTGGAAAATTCCATGGATGGGGGAGCCTGGTAGGCTACAGTCCATGGGGTCACAAAGAGTCAGACACGACTGAACGACTTTCACTTTCACATTCCCATTCTTCCAAGCATCTCTGGGACTTTGATACAAAAGCTATATTTCACTGTGGATCAGGGCCTCTGCTGAGATAACTCAGAGAAAGAGATTACCCTTCAAGACTCACAAAGATGTACTAAGAGTTCCTGAAGAAATGAAAGGGTAAATGTTGGGTCTGATATTACATGCCACTGAAGATCCATTTGTGAGTTAACCGTACCACTGAGACTTCCTGTTAAATTCCCTGTCTGAATCTGCATGGAAAACAATGGTCAATTCTGGTCATCAGTGGGAATGCTTGCCCCTCAGTTTTTTGGGTCATTTGAAATAGACTTTAACTTCTTTATATTTTTTGGTCAAGCCACACACTTCTTTTTCTTTTTTTTTTGATGGACAATTTAAAAAATCTTTATTGAATNGCTGAGATAACTCAGAGAAAGAGATTACCCTTCAAGACTCACAAAGATGTACTAAGAGTTCCTGAAGAACTGAAAGGGTAAATGTTGGGTCTGATATTATATGCCACTGAAAATCCATTTGTGGGTTAACCGTACCACTGAGACTTCCTGTTGAATTCCCCGTCTGAATCTGCATGGAAAACAATGGTCAGTTCTGGTCATCAGTGGGAATGCTTGCCCCTCAGTTTTTTGGGTCACTTGAAATAGACTTTAACTTCTTTATTTTTTTGGTCAAGCCACACACTTCTTTTTCTTTTTTTTTTGATGGACAATTTAAAAAATCTTTATTGAATTCATTACAATATCACTTCTGTCTTATGTTTTGGCTGAGAGGCCTGTGAAATCTTAACTCCCCGACCAGGAATCAAACCCACACCTCCTGCATTAGAAGGTGCAGNTTTTTTGGTCAAGCCACACACTTCTTTTTCTTTTTTTTTTGATGGACAATTTAAAAAATCTTTATTGAATTCATTACAATATCACTTCTGTCTTATGTTTTGGCTGAGAGGCCTGTGAAATCTTAACTCCCCGACCAGGAATCAAACCCACACCTCCTGCATTAGAAGGTGCAGTCTAAACCACTGGACCACCAGGGAAGTCCCCAGCTGTACACGTCAACTTGACATCCTTTTATTTTACAACTACCCTTTAGCTTCTGGACCTCTCTTGGGGACCTAGGCTTTTCTGCAGCCTTGCCTGTGATCTTACTTCTAAGTATGTCTTTTGATACGAAATTTTCTATTCTTTCGGTGACCATTATCTACATAATTATTCAGATTTGTTATTTAGCACATGTGCTTAAAAAAAAATCCAATAGAATACTTGACTGAGTGGGTTTCTGGAATGTTCCATTTACTGATGAGTTTGTTACCTATTCTCAACATTCAGGAATCCTATTTTTTTCTCAAATACACTGTGGCGNGATACGAAATTTTCTATTCTTTCGGTGACCATTATCTACATAATTATTCAGATTTGTTATTTAGCACATGTGCTTAAAAAAAAATCCAATAGAATACTTGACTGAGTGGGTTTCTGGAATGTTCCATTTACTGATGAGTTTGTTACCTATTCTCAACATTCAGGAATCCTATTTTTTTCTCAAATACACTGTGGCAGTGAGTACAGATGGCCCAGGGTTTGGCCAGCATCCTATGTCTGTCTGAAAGCATGAACCCAGAATATCTGCCATTCGGGCCGCCTCTAGCCTGGAGCATCTCCTTTAATACACCCAGAAGAATGCACTTCCTCTCCCAGGAGAGGGTCCCCTTCTTTTCAGCCCTGTATATACAGCCCCTGGGATGTCCATGGAGTCAAACCACACAACTGCTCTTGGTGTCCCTATCCCTCCACCCAAAGTGCTCCTGTCTCTGGAGACCCTTCCCCAGGATCTTGCTGCCTTGAGAAAACATGTACAGTCAATTTCAAACTGAAGGAAATTGCTGCATCCCCATGTATTTTTAGCTTACTCTAGCTGAAAGCCATGAAATGCTGAATTTTTTTTTTTTTTAATTTTTCGTTTTTTTGCCAGGAGCACATAGCTGCCTTTTTAAATTATTTCAGCTAACTTCTGCTGATGGTCTGTGGATAAACAGAAGTGCCAGTTGAACTGAATTTGTGGGGTGATTTCACATAAAAGAGGCATGGCGTAAGCGGGAGGTCTGTACTCCAGAGCGTCTAATTAGGAAAACCTAACAACAGCCTCGGTAAATATCTCCCAGGGGGCTTGCATCTGGGCTCAATGCATCAATTGCTTATTAAAGATTCATAGGTTTTTGTGAGTCATTAAAAACTATGGAACCATCATAAAGGCACATTCAGCTCTTGGAGAAAATGGAAGGCATGGTTTTGGGTTTAAAAGCCTTTTGCTATGTGTGTGTGTGCATAGTGTGTGACAAAAAATATCCATAGGAGACCTTTGTTTCACATGCCTCCTGCCTTGGCCCCACCCTATATTCTGCATCTTGCTTTCAGGTACCTACCTGGAATTTCATGCCTATAGGTTCTTGACATTTTGCTGGATGTTATGTTTGGAATACTAATATCCACTAAACCTTTTAACATGTTAAGTAAGCAACATTTTAATACAGAATTTCTGAAAACTGGGAAGCTTTACAGACCCTCAAGATTCATGTCAGTCAATGGCATGTAGGCTTCTTGAAGAACTGATGGCTGTGGTCAGAGTTGTCTTGCTGCTGCTGCTGCTGCTAAGTCGCTTCAATCATGTCCAACTCTGGACAACCCCACAGATGGCAGCCCACCAGGCTCCACAGAGTTGTCTTAGCCCCACGAAATACCTTAGTTTCTTTATTGTTGTTCAATCTCTAAGTCAGGTCTGACTCTTTGCTACGCCATAGACTGCAGCACGCCAGGATCCCTTGTCTTCCACTCTCTCCCGGAGTTTGCTCAAACTCGTGTCCATTGAGTCAGTGATGCCATTCAACCATCTCTTCCTCTGTTTCCCACTTTTCCTCCTGCCCTCCATGTTTCCCAGCATCGGGGTCTTTTCTAATAAGTAGGCTCTTCATATCAGGTGGCCAGAGTATTGGAGCTTTAGCTTCAGCACAAGTCCTTCCAATCAGTATTCAAGGTTGATTTCCTTTAAGATTGACTGGTTTGATTTCCTTGCTGTCCAAGGGACTCTCAAAAGTCTTCTCCAGCACCACAGTTTGAAAGTATCAGTTTTTGGGTGTTTGGAGAAGGCAATGGCACCCCACTCCAGTACTCTTTCCTGGAAAATCCCATGGATGGAGGAGCCTGGTAGGCTGCAGTCCATGGGGTCGCTAAGAGTCGGGCACGACTGAGTGACTTCACTTTCACTTTTCACTTTCATGTATTGGAGAAGGAAATGGCAACCCACTCCAGTATTCTTGCCTGGAGAATCCCAGGGATGGGGGAGCCTGGTGGGCTGCCATCTATGGGGTTGCACAGAGTCGGACATGACTGAAACGACTTAGCAGCAACAGCAGCTGCCTTCTTTATTGTCCCCTTCATGGATCACAGCCTTGTGGTGGCAAAGGGGATTGCATAACCCAATGAAGCTATAATAGAACATAATATAGCTCTGCAGGCAGGGCTATCCAAGTTGGATGGGTCATAGTGGAGAGTTTTGAAAAAACATGATCCCTGGAGGAGGGAATGGCAAACTGCTCCAGTATACTTGCCATGAGAATCCATGAACTGAATAAAAAGGCATTTTTAGTATTTGCACATACAAATTGGGACTTGGGAGCAAACCTTGAATTAGGTGGTACCACTCAGACAATTTCTCACTTAACAAAAGGGTTTTGGTGAGGTAAAAATCCCTAAGAATTAGACTCGAATAATGGCATTTTAGCTTCCTTGAGAATGAATGAGTGAGACCTTTGAGGTCAGAGGTGACTGCTCCTTGTCCTTCAAACCCCAGGATGTAGACTTGCTGCTGCTGCTGCTAAGTCGCCTCAGTCGTGTCCGACTCTGTGCGACCCCATAGATGGCAGCCCACCAGGCTCCCCCATCCCTGGGATTCTCTAGGCAAGAACACTGGAGTGGGTTGCTATTTCCTTCTCCAATGCCTGAAAGTGAAAAGTGAAAGTGAAGTCGCTCAGTCGTGTCTGACTCCTAGCGACCCCATGGACTGCAGCCCACCAGGCTCTTCCATCCATGGGATTTGCCAGGCAAGAGTACTGGAGTGGGTTGCCACTGCCTTCTTCTGTGGACTTGCTACTGCTGTTAATTCTGATGGGATGGGAGGGGCTGGCAGAGCAGCCCACACTCCCCTATTAAGAGGGTCAAGGTCAGCAGGGACTGATTAGAAGATGGGGAGGGGCGAGTACAGGAAGAGTAAGGGGAAGGTTGAGAGAAACAGATGGAAAAGTGTAGCAACCACAATAGCACAGAACACAGGGAAAGAGCCCACCCGAGGGGAAAAGGGCACTTAGAGTCAAAGGGAGGCTTTGCAACAAGACACTGTGAGGATGCAAATCCTCTCTTAGGATGAACTGTTGATATATTCTGGAGCTTTTCTATTCCTGGATGTCAATGAATACGACTGGTCCAGTCGGAGACATAGCAGTCTTCTATGGGTCTATCATCCTGGCCTTGGGGATCCTCACTTACAGTGGACTTGTCTCAGAGCTGATCCAAAGTAAAGCCATAAAGATCCATCCTGACCCGAAATCAGGATGTTTGTTTATTTATTTATTTATTTTTTTGCTTCCACATTCCTTTCAAGAACGAAGCTTTCATGGGGATGGGGCCTTGTCTTTCATGTTCATTGTTGGGGATGGAATATTCAGTTCCTGTCCTCAGTGTCTGACAGGTAACAGGCACTTGATAAATGTGTGATAAATGAAGAAATGAGTGGTGGCCATTAGGCTTTGTCTGTATTTTGTTCAGATTTAAATCTCTGCTCATGTTATCCGTGGAGCTCCCCTGTTGGATGTTTACTCATATGAGTGTTATCTTCCTTAGTGAGAAACAACAAAGTGATGCCATCATTATTCTCATTTGTTTCAGGACAGTTCAGTTCATTTGCTCAATTGTGTCTGACTCTCTGTGACCACATGGACTGCAGCATGCCGGACTTCCTTTTTTCAGAACAATATCACGTATTTTTGAAACAAAGAGACTTTTGTCTTTGGAGTGAGACTGCTGCTGCTGCTGCTAAGTCGCTTCAGTCGTGTCCAACTCTGTATAACCCCAGAGACGGCAGCCCACCAGGCTCCCCCATCCCTGGGATTATCCAGGCAAGAACACCGGAGTGGGTTGCCATTTCCTTCTCCAATGCATGAAAGTGAAAAGTAAAAGTGAAGTCTCTCAGTCACGTCTGACTCCTAGAGACCCCATGGACTGCAGCCTACCAGGCTCCTCCGTCCATGGGATTTGCCAGGCAAGAGTACTGAGGGAAGTCCAAATACAAGCTAAGTCATTTTCTGGTTATGCCTGACTTGGAAGAAGTCTCTTGACTTATCTTAGCCTCAGTTTTTCATCTAAGTATGGAGAGTAGCATCATTTATGCAGATTAAATGTAAAGCAATACCATGCATAAACTCCTAACACAGTGCCTGGGGGGTACAAGGCACTCCGAGATCATGATCATCATTGTGTTTGTGTGGCTGGTTCCTTTCAGGTAAATGTTTTAGCATAAAATATCTATGGCTCTTCTTGAGAAAAATCCCACTTTATTGACAGCTGTTTTAGAAGATGAGATGAGAAAGGCCACTGGGGTGGGAGTACAGATGTCACAGCCAGATTCCAAATTGTAATAGTGTGCTCCTTTGACAAACTTCTAAGCACTACTTCTTCCTTCATAATCAGGCATACCTTCATGCTTGCCTGATGTTGAAGACTGAAGATCCATACATTTTATTAATTCACATACTGACCATAAAGGGTGGGGAATATCTTTCTTCCCGAGTCCCAGGGGAGGAGTGCACTGTGATTAACCCATGCTTTTCCCCTAGCTGTCAGAGAGATCCATTTTTCCTACTTCTTCCCCACCTCTCCTAGGCAAACTCCTCCTAGAAAATGGTAACCAGATCACAGTAGAGGAAAACACAAAAGGAAATCCATTGTAATGGCTTTATAGCCCACTTGGGAAATCTGTGCCCTTTCTCCAGGGGTTCAATCTTTTTACATTCTGAACTCTATGGCTGGCAGTGAATTTCCTTCAAGTCTATTGCAGCACAAAGCTTCTGTTGGCAGAAGCAATTTTTTGAATCTATAAAATTTTTGGCAGAGTTTGAGAAACACACTGACCATTTCCAAATGGCCACTCCACTAAGTCCCAGGAAACAACCAATTTGGTCCAGGCTCCACTGACTGCTAACATAAAATTGGAATTTATGATACAGTGCAGAGTCTAATGATCCTGAGAAATACGGAAGAAATTGAGATGAAATTCTCAGCTCTACGGGCTAAGTCTTCCAGCAAATGGATACAATCCTGTCTCTTATTGTGAACTAAAAGACTGATTTTGAAGATCTAGAAGTTTCTGTTGTTGATGCTACTTAAAAGAGGCTGGGTCCAAAATTATCAAGTGCTCTATTTGTAGAACAAATGGAGTTTTAATGGCCTGCAGTGCCACTTGAATATTCATGCTAATAGATATTTTCCATTTAGGAAATAAGTACATGGTAACCAAGAATTAATTCCGATGGCTGGCCATTGTTATAGGCAACTAATTTATGCTGATTCTTGACTAGAAGAAACAAATTGCCACATCCATTAAGGGAATTAAGGAAAGCCAGCTTTTCTCCCTTACCTGCACTGCCCCCTACACCACATCTGCTGAGCTTCCAAACATCTTCTAGATGTGTTTACCAGTTTTATTCCGACCATTAAATGCTCTGGTTTTCGTTTACTGTTATTCAGTTAACAATATAGGAACCCAATATGAAAATCTTCAGTATAAAGAATCGAATGCTTACAACACATTAACTAGGTCCTTCAGATAAGAGAGACACTTTGCAGAAAATCTTGGGGGTCCCTGTTGTATGGACCAGTCCATCCTAAAGGAGATCAGTCCTGGTGTTCATTGGAAGGACTGATGTTCAAGCTCCAATACTTTGGCCACATGATTAGAAGAGCTGACTCATTGGAAAAGACCCTGATGCTGGGGAAGATTGAGGGAAAGAGGAGAAGGAGACGACAGAGGATGAGATGGCTGGATGGCATCATCGACTCAATGGACATGAGTTTGGGTTAACTCTGGGAGTTGGTGGCGGACAGGGAGGCCTGGCGTGCTGCAGTCCATGGGGTCACAAAGAGTCAGACACGACTGAGTGACTGAACTGAACTGAACTGAATTGTATAGATCAGAACTATTGTCACTGAGCCTAATTAAGTATGTAGATATCAAAATGTATAGAATTGATAGTTGTCTGTTTTTCATAATCAGATAAAGCAGAAGGAAAGAACTCTGAATAAAAAAGCAATGACTTGTTAATTTTCCAGTTTTCAATCAGGATTTTAAGAAACATGTCTTGACCTATCAGCCTTCCCTTGAAATCAATACGTTAAATATCATAATCTCTGCTTCCTGAGCTTTGTCTGAAAAAAGTACTTTTCTTTCTTTTTTTTTTCAATCACAGCAATTCCTCAAGTGTTACACTGTTTTCTGTTTTTCTTTTTAACTGAGAGTTGCAGTCTTAAATAGGTTTCCCTGATGGCTTAGATGGTAAAGAATCTGCATGCAATGGAGCAAATCTGTATTCAATCACTGGGTCAGGAAGATCCCCTGGAGAAGGAAATGACAACCCACTTCAGTATTCTTGCCTGGAAAATCCTGTGGACAGAGGAGCCTGGCAGGCTACAGTCCATGGGGTTGCAGGGAGTCGGACCTGACTGAGCAACTATCACTCACTTGCTCACAGTCTCAAATAAGATTGCCTGGACTGAGAGTCAGGCTGCCTGAGTCTTAAGTCTGGTTCTGCCACAAACTAGTTTTGAAATAGGAGGGAAGGGGGCATGGCACAACCTTTAAACGAATGACATGGCTGTTGAGGTTGGGACATAAACTGGTTAGAACCAACTAGGTCCAAGATGGTGGAGGATTCAACTTCCAGTGGACCTTGACCCTCCTCATCTGCTCATTGTGATACCTTATCATATAAGTGACACACTCACAGGAGCCAGGACAGTTTGGAGGCAACCCACTCTAGTACTCTTGCCTGGAAAATCCCATGGACAGAGGAGAGCCTGATAGGCTACAGTCCTTGGGGTCTCAAAGAATCGGACACGACTGAGTGACTTCACTCACTCAATGGAGAACTGAAACATCCTAGATGTGAAAATACATTTTACATAATTGAGCACAGTGATTCCCCCAGGAGTTTTCACCATAAAAACCTCAGTCACATGGAGACTGACCCCTTCATATTTTGCCTGTAAATGCAGAACTTTGGGGTTTGTTGTTGTCACTTGCTCAGTCATGTCCAACTCTTTGCCACACCATGGACTGAAGCAACCCAGGCTTCGCTGTCCTTCACTATCTCTCGGAGGTTTCTCAAACTCATGGCCATTGCATTGGTGATGTGATCCAACCGTCCCATCCTAGGTCATCCCCTTCTCCTTCTGTGTACATACAAATCTCTCCAGGATGCTTGAACTGTTTTTACTCACAACACTTCTTATGCCAGTCATGTAGGGTTTTCAGACCAAGCAATCCCTCAGTTTTCTGAGGAAACCAGTGGAATGTCCTATAGTTCAAATGACTTTTGTCACTGATACTTAGAGTTAGCAGAGACCCCACAGGGGTCAGCCCCCAAGAATGCCTCCACTTCAGATGCCAATCCCAAGCCCAGATTGCCTGTCCTTGGACTGACTGTCCATCAAGGGTTCCTAAGACTCCCTCCATAGGTCTGTAATTTGCTAGAAGGCTCAAAGGAGTAAGAGATTCACTTGTTTCATGACTTATTATAAAGTATTCTACTTAAGAACAGCTGAATGGAGGAGAAGCACAGGGCCTGGTACTGGAGGTTTGTGCTGAGCTTCCCTGATGTCTCTGGTTTTCATTTTTATAGCATCTCCATATGGATGTTCTCCTCACCCAGAAGCTCATCAAATCTTACTGTTCAAGAGTTTTTAGAGCTCAGTCTCCAGCCATGCTTCCCCTTTTCTGGAAGTCTGTGTAGGGGGCTCAGTTCCAACCCTCTCATCCCTTAGTCTTTCTGGTGACCAGCCCCATCAGAGGCCACCCACGCCTCCACCTTAAGTCACCTCATTAGCATAAACTCCGTTTGATCAAAAGGGGCTTCTTCAGTTCAGTTCAGTCACTCAGTGTGTCTGACTCTGTGAGACCCCATGGACTGCAGCACGCTAGGCTTCCCTGTACATCATCAACTCCTGGAGCTTACTCAAACTCATGTCCATCAAGTCAGTGATGCCATCCAATCATCTCATCCGCTGTCAGCCCCGTCTCCTCCTACCTTCAATCTTTCCCAGCATCAGGGTCTTTTCAAATGAGTCAGCTCTTCCCATCAGGAGGCCAAAATACTGGAGTTTCAGCTTCAGCATCAGTCCTTCCAATCAATATTCAGGACTGATTTTCTTTAGGATGGACTGGTTGGATCTCCTTGCAGCCCAAGGGACTCTCAAGAGTCTTCTCTATACCACAGTTCAAAATTATCACTTCTTTGGTGTTCAGCTTTCTTTATAGTCCAACTCTCACATCCATACATGTCTACTGGAAAAACCATAGTTTTTATTAGACAGACCTTTGCTGGCAAAGTGATGTCTCTGCTTTTTAATATGCTGTTTAGGTTAGTCATAACTTTTCTTCCAAGGAGCAAGCATCTGTTAACCCCAATGGTGTGATAACTCACCTGGAGCTATACATCTTAGAATGCGAAGTCAAACATCACTACAAACAAAGCTAGTGGAGGTGATGAAATTCCAGCTCAGCTATTTCAAATCATGAAAAATGATGCTGTGAAAGTGCTGCACTCAATATGCCAGCAAATTTGGAAAACTCAGCAGTGGCCACAGGACTTGAAAAGGTCAATTTTTATTTCAATCCCAAAGAAAGGCAATGCCAAAGAATGCTCAAAGTACTGCACAGTTGCACTCATCTCACACACTAGCAAAGTAATACTCAAAATTCTCCAAGCAGACTTCAACAGTACATGAACTATGAAATTCCAGCTGTTCAAGCTGGATTTAGAAAAGGTAGAGGAACCAGAGATCAAATTGCCAACATCTATTGAATCATCGAAAAAGTGAGAATTCCAGAAAAACATCCACTTCTGCTTTATTGACTATGCCAAAGCCTTTGACTGTGTGGATCACAATAAACTGTGGAAAATTCTGAAAGAGATGGGAATACCAGACCACCTGACCTGCCTCCTGAGAAATCTGTATGCAGGTCAAGAAGCAACATTAGAACTGGACATGGAACAACAGACTAGCTCCAAATTGGGAAAGGAGTACATCAAGGCTGTATATTGTCACTCTGCTTGTTTAACTTATATGCAGAGAACATCATGCAAAATGCTGGACCGGATGAAACACAAGCTGGAATTAAGATTGCCAGGAGAAATATCAATAACCTCATATATGCAGATGATACCACCCTCATGGCAGAAAGTAAAGAAGAACTAAAGAGCCTCTTGATGCAAGTGAAAGAGGAGAGTGAAAAAGTTGGCTTAAAGCTCAACATTCAGAAAACAAGATCATGATATCCAGTCCCCTCACTTCATGGCAAATAAATGGAGAAACAATGGAAATAGTGGGAGGCTATATTTTTTTGAATTCCAAAATCACTGCAAATGGTGACTGCAACCATGAAATTAAAAGATGCTTGCTCCTTGGAAGAAAAGCTATGACAAACCTAGACAGCATATTAAAAAGCAGGGGCTTCTTATGAATAACAAAATACACTCCCATCATTCAGGACATTCCAAGGGTTTTAGGATCTCTATGCCAAGAAAGGATAAAGACCAAATATGTTTATTAAGCCACACCCACCGCCCTTGTCTATGAAGCTGGGGTTCCCACAAATTCCTTTCCCTTTCCATTTCAATAATTTTCTAGAATGAATCATGGGTATCAGAAAACCACTTTGCTTACTATTCTGTGTGCTAAATCCCTTCAGTCATGTCCGACTCTTTGTGACCCCATGGACTGTAGCTCACCAGGCTCCTCTGTCTGTGGGATTATCCAGGCAAGAATACTAGAGTGGATAGTCATTTCCTTCTCCAGGGGATCCTTCTGACCCAAGGATTGAACTCGCATCTCTCATGCCTCTTGTGTTGGCAGGAGGGTTCTTTACCACAAGTGCCACTGGGTGTGCCTTGCTTACTGTTACTGTTTTATTATAAGGGAGTCAGAAACATCCCCCTGGAAGAATGGCACAGAACAAGGTGTGTTGTGGTAGGGAGGTGGGGATACATGGAGCTTCCGTGACCTCTCTGGGCTCACTGCCTCCCCAGCATCTTAATGTGTCCCTCAACCTTGAAGTTCTCTGAACCTCATTGTCTAGTTGTTTTTTATGGAGGTTTGCACCCTTGATTCAATTATTGGCTGTTGATGATTGAACTCAATTGAACTCAATATAGGCTGCCTGGATTTTGTGCTACAAAGAAAAGTATTTCATAGGACTCTCAATTGATGAACCTCAGAACTTAAGCATTTTTCTTCCACTTAATTAATAGATTAAAAAATTATGTCTTTGTGTCAGGGATGAAAATATGGTTAAGACTGGGTTCTTGTTCTCAAGATGGATAAGGCATTCATTACTCACCTTTGTTTGAAGTGTCAAGACACAGAGGTACAGGTTGTACTGTGGGCGTTTATCTTAAACTTCAGACTGAGATTCAGGGCCAAAATAATTTTGTATTCACTCATCAGTGTCTTTGATTTTCAATGCTGCATCCCCTTTGGTGCCACTGGTGCTGCCGTAGACCTACACAGAGTAATAAGCAGTAGTCCCTAGATTTTCTGTAGGTTTTAATGAAGAGTTTACCAGGATGTGTATCTGGAAGGATGTCTAATTAACAGCAGCACTTCTATCACCAAACCATCCTGAAAATGTTGAAGAAGACACAAAGAAAAAGATGGAAGAGGGACAGCATGGTTTTGGAAACTCCCTCAATTCACTAAGAACACACAGAGCAAGTAGGACAACAAAACTAAAACCTCATGGAAGTCTTCCCTGGCGGTACAGTGGAGAAGAATCTGCCCGCCAATGTAGGGGACATAGGTTCAAAACCTGGTCCTGGAAGATCCCACTTGCCATGGAGTGCCCAAACTACTGAGCCTATGCTTTTGAGCCTGTGCCACACAAGAAGAGAAGCCCCCGCAATGAGAAGCCTGTGCAAGGCAACCAAGAGTAGCCCCCACTTGCCACAGCTAGAAAAAGACCTTGCAGCAATGAAAAGTTCAACCAAAAATAAATAAATTATTTTTAAAAAACCCTCATGGACACCAACTTGAACTTTGCTGCTGAGGTAACCCCACAAATCTCAATATCGAACTGAGTCCAAGGCTCGTAAACATATGTCTTCATTCATCCCCTACTTCTGTATCATCTCTTCTTCCTGCCTCATCTTTCCCTTCCTTCCTTCCATCCTTCCTTCCTCTTGCTTCCTTCTTTCCTTCCTTCCTTACTTTCTTCCTTCATGTCCTCCTCTGTCTTCCCCTCCTTCCCAGTTTGTTCTCGGAAACTGAGGCCCAAAGTGGGGGCAGAAGAACTAATACATAGGACCATTGCTCTCTGTCCACCAACCACACCCACTGGAATCTCCCAAATCTGAGGATCACACACACGGGATTTTCCAGACTCCCCAGTTTCCTGTCATTTTTGTTCTTTTCAATGTAAAGTCAATTTGCTAAAAGTATATAACTGCATGCTATTTTCGTATGCTTGTAAAACATCTCATAAATAAATTCATAAATGATAAAAATAATCTTATTTCTAAATATGAACCATAGTTTGGGAAACATAATTTCTTGAGAGGACACAAAGGAACAAATTTAAATTGAACAGCTGGAGAAACAAGCTAGAAAAAATTCAGCCTTTAAATAACACAGAAGGATCTGATGGTACAAGGTAGTTCAGTGAAAAGTTGAAATGATTGCTTGCAAGCTTTCATCGTGTTGGTTTGCATTCCTGACATGATCAGGTGGTGGTGGTGGTTTAGTCCCTAAGTTGTGTCTGACTCTTTTGGGACTCCATGGACTGTAGCCTGCCAAGCTCCTTTGTCCACAGGATTTCCTAGGCAAGAATACTGAGTGGGTTGTCATTTCCTTCTCTAGGGGATCTTCATGACCCAGGGATCCAACCCAAGCCTCCTGCATTGGCAAGTGGATTCTTTACCACTGTATCACCAGGAAAGCCCCAACATGACCTGCTGCTGTTGCTGCTAAGTCGCTTCAGTCGTGTCTGACTCTGTGCGACCCCATAGACAGCAGCCCACCAGGTTCCCCCGTCCTTGAGATTCTCCAGGTAAGAACACTGGAGTGGGTTGCCATTTCCTTCTCTAGGGGATCTTCATGATCCAGGGATCGAACCCATGCCTCCTGCATTGGCAAGCAGATTCTTTACCACTGAGCCACCAGGGAAGCCACAACATGACCTAGCAAGGACTAAAATTTGGGTGGTCCAGGGCTGTGTGCAGTTCTTTGCTTTTGGGGGCTGTGTCTTCTTCACTTTGCTGGCCCCTTGCATTGCCCATGGAGTGAATTCTTCTTCTGAGCTCCTGTCCAGCTTAGGACACTTCCTGTTCCCTGGGGTCATCTCTTATGCTCTCAAGTGTGTACAAAGATGTGCTCTTGACTCCCAAGCACTCTGCTCTGGACTGGACTAGTCCCTGGAGTTCCAGGCCTCTGGTTCTAAATGCTTGGAGGACAGACCATCCCCATGGACAGTGGACCTTTGTAACCTGGATCCATGAGTGGTTTTGGAATCCAGGGATGGCTACAGAAGGTCCATGTGCATTTTCGCAGTGGGTGAAGGGTGGAGGGGGGGGAATACACATATTTCATCAGATTTTAAAGTGGTCCCTGGGGACTCTTCCCAAAGCAGGAATGACAGTGAGTATGTACCTGGATCAGCCGTTGTTCAAGGGCTGACTTGAATGATGTGCGAGTGGTCTTGAGATATATCCTTGAACGTCTCCCATTTTGCATGTGAAGAGCTGGAAGAAAAGTGAGACTGTAAGTAGCCAAGGTTATAGCTAATGGATATAGAGGTTATTTGAAAAGACCCTTATGCTGGGAAAGATTGAGGGCAGGAGAAGGGGACGACAGAGGATGAGATGGTTGGATGGCATCACCGACTCAATGGACATGGGTTTGGGTAAACTCTGGCAGTTGGTGATGGACAGGGAGGCCTGGCATGCTGTGGTTCATGGGGTTGCAAAGAGTTGGACATGACTGAGGAACTGAACTGATAGAGATTAGGTTCAACTCTAGTCTTTTAGATGTTAACATGCAGGCTTTAAATGCCAGGGCTCTTCTGTCTCTGCCACCCCTTAAAGTTAAGACTCCTTGCTTTCATCTGCCATCTTCTCCACTGGACGCTGGCTTCATACTGCTGTAACCCAGTCCTCNGAACTGAACTGATAGAGATTAGGTTCAACTCTAGTCTTTTAGATGTTAACATGCAGGCTTTAAATGCCAGGGCTCTTCTGTCTCTGCCACCCCTTAAAGTTAAGACTCCTTGCTTTCATCTGCCATCTTCTCCACTGGACGCTGGCTTCATACTGCTGTAACCCAGTCCTCCAGATTCAATCTGTCCCTCCTGTACCAGTCACAGATTTTGTTTTTCTGGATTTTGGAGTACCCTGTCTCTCTAGTTTCTCTCATCACCTCTCCTCCAATTGACCCCCAGATACCATGTCCAGATGAGGCTCTCCCCACTACAGCCTGGAGTATCACCCCACTGGCCTCCTGCCCTGCCATTCATCCATCTGCCTGCTGCCACTCTGTCTCTCAGAAGCATCGATCGGATCGATAGGACCTCATTCCTCTGCTCAGAAATGTCTGTGGTCCCATAAGTTACAATCCTGTCTTTCAGTGAAAAGCCTTGTTCCTCCATGATCAAGTTCACTCTGACCTTGCCAGCTGTAGCTCTGACCAGCTCCTATACACATAATACGTGTGCATTGTGCACACACACTTCACGTCACACATCAACGTATGCACACATATACCACACACACACAGACACACCACACACTGCCCAGACACATACACTGCACTTTTCCCCTCTGACCCTCATCCACATTGGTTCCTAATCTGAGTTGTCCCGTCTAGTTCCTCTTTCTGCAACCCCATCCCCCACCAAAGGAAGCCCCTTGAATCCCCGACTCAGAGTATTCTCCCATCTGTCCCCAGGGCCTTGCAGCAGGTGCCTGGTTCCCCTCATCATAATTAGGGGTGTATAATTCTGTCTCATCCAACACACACACCAGGTCCCACCCAGCTTTTCTCCTCTGGTACCCGTGATGGAAGATGCACTTGTCCGTGAGGTCTTTGAGGACCTCCCCATTCCCACGGGTGCCCAACCTGGGACATTTGAGTCATCTCTGCTTGGAATATGATCTCTTTTTCAGCTGATACATCATTCAAGTGATGACCATGTGACTGGGTGGGGTGGGTAGGGGTGGGAAATAAACCCTCATGGAAGTCTGCATCCACAGGAAGTCTGGGAACTCCTGTGAGAGCTGAAACTCTCCAAGTCTCTGAGCCTTAGATCCTCACCCCACTGAGGAAGGAAGTGATTGCCTCTGAGGAAGAAGAAGAAGCAGAAACGGGTGGAGAAGGGGTGGGCCTTCTGCAGGCAGACCACACACCCCTGGATTGTGGCAGCCAGTCTTCCTTGCTCCAAGTTCAGGCAGTAACCAGCTTAGTACATCCCTTGACTGCCAGCCACTGTAACTCTGTGGATAGCTTTTGAGATACTTTTCCATGGGGGGTGAGGGTGGGGGCAGAGGCGGAGGGTGAGGCTCCATGATCCCAGCAGCCCTGGGGAGGCACTGTGCTCACACAGCCCAGTACTGACCTGTCATGGGGACTGTGGGGGAAGGAGCACTCATTAGCTGGATACTCTGAGACCCTTCAGCCACCAACAGCCTCAGCAGCTGTGGGGAAAAGGAGGCTCTGGGGACTCACTGGGGTATCCACCAAACTTCACAGTTGAAACTCCAAATATAAGAGTTTTGTAGAACTGATAGGAAAGTAGGGGTTCTCTAGTCCCCCGAAACTCACATTACAAGTCAGAAAAATGAGGTCCAAAGTTGGTTAAATGTCTGTTCCAGCTGGCAGTGACACAGCTCTTCAGTGATTGAGCCAGAACGAGAATGAACCTCACCTTCTTCCTGATCCATCATCTTTTCCATGAGTACAATAAATATCCACTGCACCCCACCCCAGAGTGCACACTTAGATTGCTTCTGGTGGACTTCTGCTTAGGGTCTTGCCGTGTTGACAAACTGAGACAGGCTGGGACCTGGAATCCTTTGTTGCAGAGCTCACATTGGGACAAGTGTCACCTCAAGCAGCAAAATACAAAGAAATTATGAAGGACTGAAAAAGACTGTATGCATGTGCTGGGGAAAATAATGAACAAGAAGGTTCAAAAAACCAAAAACATAATTGCCACTTCTGAGGTGTTGAGAACTCGGAGCGATCCCTGCACACAGCACCACCAAGAAGGTGGGCAGACCCCCCTTAGGCCACGCCTCCTGCCAAACCCCTGGCCCCGCCCCCACATTTAAGGGACCAGCTCATCTCTACTTCAGGGAGCCAGTGAGGGCATCTCTTACTTGTTTTTGCTCCTATGTGCTAAACACAAATCCTAAGAAAGTCTTGCCTGAATTTCTCATCTGGCCTCTTAACAATTTCTATTGATTAAGGAGTCTAAGAACCTGGATTGATAAAAAAAAACCATGGGTGGCCAACTTACAAGTTCATTGCTAAGTCTCTGCAAAGGAAGTCATAGGAATGTCTACAGAGGATCCCTCCACAGAAGCTTTGAGACATGTTGGAAATGTCTGCAGGATAGGCAGAAGGCACTGGAATTCTGAACTGACCTCCAAATTTCTCTGACAGTGATGCCCAAAGTGAACTCAGACACCTGACCTAGTCGTGGTCATTCCCCCTTCACTCAGCACCTGTCCCGGAGCTGGCATGTGGTGGGATGCACCAAAGACTTCCTGAGCTGACAAGCTATTTCATAACTGATAACTTGCTCATCCAAACGGATAACACAGGCTTTCCTTCTTCAAAAGCTCCCTCAGAAATTAACAGTATCTTCTCCATTCTTATCTATATCAGAACTAAAACAAAGCTCTAAAATGAATGTCATAATCTCATTCTATTCCACTTCACCAACTTGCTGTCCTCCCATTGAGAATATTGCACTTTAGCCTCTGAAGAATCACCCAGCAGCAGATCTGATGGTGAGATGCAGGGCAGGAGGCTCACTGGGGAGCAGATCCTGTAAGGGAGGAGGGGCCAGACCTGGGCATAGGGAGAAGCTGAGCAGAGCGGAAGTTGCAAGAAAGGCCTTGCAAGGTGGGGAGCACTGGAATGGGGTGCCCTCAGTTCAGTTCAGTTCATTTCAGTCACTCAGTCATGTCCGACTCTTTGGAACCCCATGAATTGCAGCATGCCAGGCCTCCCTGTCCACCACCAACTCCCAGAGTTTACTCAAACTCATGTCCATCGAGTCGGTGATGC